>OVAN01000260.1:0-70101 GCA_900406275.1 Anastatica hierochuntica | reverse complement strand
ATGTAAAATTTCTTTTCCTTTTAAGTGTATTTCTGTAAATTAATCATTACATATTTCATTAATTTTTCTTTTCATATTTTCTAATTTATCATTCTAGTCTTTATAAATATATTTCCAATGATTATTTTAAATATGTATTTTTAAATTGAACAACCACATAAAATCAAATAGTAATACACTATTGGAAGCAAAATATAATCATAAATATTTTACATAAACTTCAAATAAGAGCATTTTGAAAATAATTGTAGCGACTAATTTGATGTTTTATATGTAACTTTTACTATTTAAATTGTGTTTTATTATCATTTATAAGTAATTTTCTAATATTATATAACATTTTATTTCTTAATATTGCATGTAATAGTTTTCATGTTTTTATTTTTATTTATAAAATGTTAGTGAATTATAACTGATTATTATTAATAGTAAGAACTATAACGCAAAATATAAAATTTTTTAAAATATACTTATGAGGTTTATAGTTGGAGAAATTCATCATTAAAACTTTATTTTGAAGTTAAAGTGCCCTTAAAATAAGGTTTGTAGTTCAAGATGCTTCATTTGCCTTTTGGTAATAGTATCGCTCTGTCATTGAGGATACTTTCAAATACTATCGTTCAAGACTATTTACATTTAAAGTTGTGTTCAATAAAGAGAAAAGAATGGAGTTTTTTTAATCATAAATTATAAAACGACATGCTTAATGAAATAAAATTTAAGTTCTACAACACGAGGAAACTATTGTCTTGATACAAAAGACTATTAAATAAATTGTGTTCTTGGGATAGTTCTTTCAAGAGCAATTGTATAAAATGACAACTTGTAAACCAGAGTGATATTTAGCTAAGTGGCAATATAAAACTCAATACATGTGAAATAACCTTCTAGTCAGGGCCGGGCTTTATGGTATCTATTTGGATATCGAGTCGGGTCCGTTCGGATATCGGATCTTCGATTCTGAAGTTTAGAATCCATTCGGATATTTTTCGGTTCGGATCTGGATTGGTTCTTGTCGGGTTCGGATCGGTTCCAGTTCACGTAAGTGTACTCGAAATTTTTTTTGTCCATTCGGGTATTTTTGAGTAATATGAGTATTTTGGATATAAAATATACCCAAATGCCCATTTTTTAAAGAAAAATACATTAAATTATACTAAAAATATTTTTTGAATAATCAAAATATGAATAAATATATAAAAACACTTGAAAATATTCAACAATACTAAAAAATATTCAAAGTACCTAAAAATATTAAAATAATCTTTAAAAACTAATTTAATCGTATATATTTTAGGGTATTATGTATTTGGGTATCGGGTACTCGTTTGGGTATATTTTCGGATACCCGTTTGGGTATCGGTTCGGGTTCGGGTATACACAGTATCCGAAGTTACCTAGCCTTTGGACCCATTCGGATATTTGCTCAGTCCCGACTCCAGATTCAATTTCACTTTTTCGGATCGGTTTTGGTTCGAGAATTTAGATCCTGATAAACAACCGAACCAAAAGTGTAGATACTTTAAAAAAAAAAAAAGAAAGTACTCTTCATTTAACACACACACAAGTGAAACTACACAAGCAAAGAAAGAAAGATTTGGTCTCTTAAGAACTCCTTGGACTAATAATAGCCATGAGAGGAAAAAGCTTTTGAGAAGTGAAGCCATATGTATCAACATTCTCTTCTTCGCCGTCTCTAAGCTTCCATTCAAATTCTTGAACTAATCTTCCAATAGCCATCCCTGCCATGGCATATGCTTGAAGGGCACCAGCACAAACTCTCTTCCCTACTCCAAAGGCCATTGTCTTATGAAGATCCGAAACTTCGAATTTTCCATCAAGAAACCTCTCTGGCCACCACTCCTCTGGTCTCTCCCAACGCTTCTTATCCATGTTGCATCCATAGATATTTATTGCTATCTACACATCAAGATTTTCTTAAACTATAACTTGAACTTGAAAATGTGAAGTGAGAATGAGAATTTACCTCACTTCCTGCCGGGATATAATAGCCTCCGATTTGAGTGTCTTCGTGCGCATATCGAATGGGAACTAAAGGAGCCGGACTATATTTCCTTAGTGTTTCATGGAAGACACCATTGAGATAAGGAAGCTTAGACAACTTCTCGTCTTTGATCTTTTCTCCATCACTTACACTTTGAATTTCTTCATAGAGATTATCTTGAACACTTTGATGCTTTGCGAGTTCATACATTGCCCATTCAGTTGTAACCAAAGTAGTATCAGCTGTCTCGATAATCGTCTCCCATACCAAGATGACAATCTGCTCCATAGTTAGTGTTTTCGCTTCCGATATCAAGAAGTTGAGATAGCAATCATCATCCTGTTTCTAAGTAGAGATCATATCAGAAGAGTAAGGCAACAAATGAAGAACATTGAACAAAGTATATACATACCAATTCTGAATCATTCTGTTTTAGTCTATCTTGAACCAGAGCATTCATCACCGCGAGTCTTCTTATATGTTTTGCTTGGATTCTTGATTCGAAACTTTTATTCGGAATCCATTTCAAGTATGGGAAGAAGTCTCTCCAATCAACATCAATTGCACCTTCCATCATGTCATGTACTAAAACCTTGTAGATTTCATCTCTTGACAAAGTCATACCAAGTTCATTTACATATATGGAATCTACATCCTTCCCTAAGGCCTACGAAAAAAGACGATTTTCGTAGTTTCTCTTAGCAAACAAATAGTAGAAATGTGAGAGAACAAAACTACTCACTTGCTTCAAAGCTACTCCAAAAAGCTCATGCTCGAATATAGCTCTGAAGTTTATAGGTTCTTGAGGATGTTCTCTTGTGTGGATATGCAATTTAGAACATACATTTTCAATGAGGGTATCTCTATAGTGTCTTTTACGTTTCTGAAAAGAAAAACAAAGTATCCACACAACACAAAACTTGATTCATCTTCTCACGCAAAAGTATATCGAAGCTGCAGGATAAATAAACCGTGCATTCACCTGTGCATTAGCACCCAAGAGGCCATTCAAGAGGCATCGTTTGACGAATTTGTGAAAATCATCATAATCACTTGTAGCAACCATTGATTTGTTGCAAGTTAGGACTGTTAAAGCATTTGATAGCTTTCTTGTTGAGATTGACGAAAACCGAGTTACCATGGCCTAAAATCAAAGACTCAATCAGCCATAAACTCCACATTAGTATCATAGAAATATGTTAAGAGATCTTTCTGATCACTTAGGTTTGGTCATATATTCTTGATTGTAATCAACCATTCGAAATCGATAAAGGAAGGGTTTTTATTACCAAACAGAGCAACCAAACATGTATTTGAGCTCTTAACATTTATAAGAAGTTGTGAAAATTAGTAGCATTCTTTAGATTTAGTGAAACAATCACACAATCAAAAACGTTTTGCACAAGAAAGCTAGACCTCTTTGGCGATATCGGTTGAATTGAGGACAATGAGGGAGGAAGAACCCATCTTAATGGAGTAAATTGGACCATAAAGCTCTGACCATTTAGTGAAAGTCTTGTGAGGTTTCTTCTCTTTTAGTTGCAACAAGTTCCCTATCAATGGCAAGCCTGGAACCACTGCATCAAAACAAACATATCAAGATACTAACTTCAAGAGTTTTCAAAGATCCAAAACCTCTAATAGATACTATTACCTGGGACAGAGGGGAGAACAGAGACTTCTGACATGGTGTGTCTAGAGAAGAAGAAGAGTAGTTTCTTGAAGAAGAAGAAGATGAAGAGGAAGGAGGAGATAACAAAGCCTAGGAGAACTGAGATCATGGAGGCAATGTAAAGAGTGTGTTGTTGTGAAAGAGAAGAAGAATGATGAATTGGTTCATTCATTTGTATGTAGTGAAGAAGAAGAAGAGAAAGGAAAGTTTGGAGTTCTTTTTTTTCTCTATTGGCAATATTTTTTTGGATTTTACTAATTTTGGATTTCCAAGAGACATGTATTTACTCTATGTTCCTCATGCTTGTTGTTACTCATTTTTTTGTATTGTCTTGTTGTTGTTGTTGTTATTACTATTGGTTTTGATATATGTGTCATCACAAGTAATTTCCATTATAAAGGCTCCGATTGGTAGCATGCATTTTCAATGTTGAGTTGCAGTAAATGTTATAATTTGATGTAAATTGCAGTAAAATTTATGTGGTAAAGTTTGCAGAATTATGTAGTATGTTTGCTGTAAAAATATGCCTTATCATTCTTATAAAACAAACGATTGGTAACTTTTATGATGTATAAATTGCAGTAAATATTAGTAAAAATAAATTGTATTTAGATATTTATAAATAATTTATCACAAGTTTAAATATAAAATAATCCTGATTTAATATAACATACTCAAAATTTTTAAAAAGTTATAAAAATTTAATAACTTACATATCATAGTATATTTGTAAATTTATATCATATTATCATTTATAGTACTTCTTGTGGTTAATTTTTCTTTTAAAGTAATTTAATCAAACGTAGATAATTCTCAAATGTGTAAATAATTAACAATTAATATTAATATGAAAATGAGCATTTCTAAATTAAGAATAATGATTCTTTAAACAAGGAAAAATTTAAAAATAAAACTCACAGTTAAAATATAAAAAGAAATGAATCATTAGAAAGAAAAAAGTTAATATTACTTTTGCTTTTTATAAAAGTAAATTGAATAAGGTAAACAAAATCTTTTTTTTGTTAAACGGTAAACAAAACTTTTGAGCAAGTTGTTACAAGTTTTCCAATTATTTTCAATTTTTATATGTTTTAAGTATTATATAAATTTGCAAAATTGAAAAAAAGAAAAAAAATAGAAGTGTCGTTTGTGTTTTTTACTTCAACTTCTACTTCACCATTTTTTGTATGATTTTGCATTAACTTTTGAGTTAGCAATTTAACAAAGAACATAACTCAAAACGACAAATCAACTATAACTCATTAAAATTCAAACTTAAATTCAATTATTTTTTGTTTGATTCATGATTGGTAACATTTTTGAGTTATAATTGAGTTATCTCCCTAACTCAACTTTAACTCATGATAACTCATGTTACCAATCAAAGCCAAACTCTCACCGTTTTAATCGAGATTGTCATAACCTAGCGGTTAATACCTTAATGTTCAGTTCAGGCATCTACAGTCCGACTCCACCAGATGGAATTGCCCCACGTCATAGAATTTGGCTATAGACTAGGTAGGACCGGTCCTCAGATTTGAAGGGTATAAACTTATACAATGTTGGAGGCCGAATTTTATATAGAAAATTTTTTTCTCGGTTTGGGGGCCAGATTGCTTATACATAATAACTCAAAAAATTTGGAGGCTTAAAACAAATGTTTCGTACCGCATGGCCGAGGGTCAGCCCTGAGATCAGGCCATGTTGATCCAACTAGTGGCAAAAAAACCTCTCACCGTTTCATCTTTCATTGAGATCTGTCATGTTGAATGCAAAAAAAAAGTGAAGAAATCTAATATCATAAACTAATGAGTAGTAAAATAAAATAGTCTAATATTGAAAACTGAAAAAATTCAAATAGGTATCATATTCAATATAGATAATTCACAGGACTCAAATTAAGTCTGAAAAAAATGCCATTTTGGCATATACTTTCCAACAAAAAGAATCAATAAATATTTCTTCAAAAGTATCACTAAATATTTCTTTAAAAATATCATCACTATTAATTAGAGAAATTATAATAGATATACAAAAAATCATAATTAATTTTTAATTCTACGGAGAAAAAATTACAATCACTATTTCCATCTTTTTTTTTGTTCACAAAAGGGGAACATTTTTATAAAACTCTCCAATATATATATATATATATTTTACACTCGCGCAAAACTGATTGTGTTTTAATTTTATAAATATTTGGTATATTCACCAAATTCACCCTATTAATTATCCAAATTTTATACGCATTGTGTTTTAGTTTGTTATAAAATCTTAAAAACATATGGCCGATAGTATCAGTGTATGATTTTATAAAAAAAATTAAAATTTTAATTATAGATGAAAGATAGTAGTATTTTTGAGGATAGTATTTCAAAAAAACTTCCCGAATAGTTTAAAGTAATTAGGAATTGAGAGAGAGGAAAAGTGATAAAGTAGCTAGTATATATATATCAACTCATGTGCTTACACTATTTTTATACACTCGGTAACATAATAATACGACCACGCTTCATAAACAAACATCATATTTACACAAATCATCATCATCATCATCCAATACAAAAACCTAACAAAAGAAAACGTTGGAATAGTAAATCTAAGTAACAAAGGAAAAAAAAATCAAAGCCAAACCCCAATATTATCTTCCATAAATTACATTTTAAAAAACAAATCATTGAACATATGATTTTGGAGAACCTCATGCACTTTATTCCTTGTCAAGTTTTCTAGCTGGAAAAAAAAAACAACACAAAAAATATGAAATCAATTTTAATTTCACATACACAAAAAGTCACTAAGTGACCCTTAAATGGTTTTGTAAGAAAGGTAATCTTACTTGAGAGTGTAGAAACGTTGGAGGTCTTTAAAACATGCAATCTCTTGACAGTCGATATAAACATCCTAAGTGGAAAAAAACTATATATTATTAAGCGTCCAGTGAAGAATATTTTTAGTAACAAACATATATTCATTTTAATTGTGATGAAAAACGAATTTCAAGAATATGACCTGATAAAGGAATTATATGAAAGAAATTATCAAACTCATTTTAAGTATAGCAAGAAAACATGACTAGAAAACTCGTAAAGAAAATACTTGTTAAATAATACAAAACAAAAGTAGATAGGTAGATAGATAATCTATTTAAAATCTCACAAACGGTTACGAGTTAAATAATACTAAACGTATCATAATCTAGACCGTGTTTAATCTTAACTGGTTTTAACCATAATTTTTTTAATCATAACCGTTTTAACCGTATATCAAATGATTAAAGTTAAAATAAGATATTACAACCAAATTAAACAATTTTAACCGTAATAACCATAACCATAGTAAAACCTAAAAATAAAGTTCTTGAATAGTCAGTTCCCGAAAAAAAAAAGTAATATTGTTTGATTCAACTTACTCCCAAGGAACATCTCCGACCAGAACTTTATCTCCTTCGGTATCTTCATAGACCAAAAAGTATTGTCTGTTTAGGTCAGAAGAATCTTTATTACAGAAGAGTTTATCAACAGCATGTGAAAGCTGTTGGTAGTTGTTAAAAGCGGAGAGGTTAACTTTTCTTCCAATGGGAACTCCTTCCATATTGATCTTAACGTAAAACTCTTTCTCTTCATTACTCTCTTTCTTCTTCATCTCCTCTTTTAGATGTGTGGTTAGGTTTCGCCGGGATGATCTTATCGGCGGCCATCCAACCACCGGAGCTGCCTCAACCCTGTTCAAAACATCCATATTGATCAACCATTAAGAATGGTTGGGATTATTAAAGCTCATGTCCAATTCTCTCTAGGTATATTATAATTAGTACGATATTGTCCACTTTGGGCTTTAGAGGTAAGCTCGCATGGATTTACTTTTTGGCTCCTTCCCAAAAGACCTCGTACTAATTAGAGTTGGACATCTCTTTATATATTAGATATTCTTTTGTCTAAGTTTCCAATGTGGGACTTTGTTTGATATCTCACAAGAACTATATACGAAGAGAGTGAGAACGAACTAAGATAATAACCTGTTGTTGTAAGAAAATGATGGTTCTTTGGTGACTCTTCTTTGTTTAGATCCATTTTTGTTGTTGTCATTGGAAGTGAGTTGTTGACAAGGAGGAGCCAACCTTAGCTCCAATCTCTTCTCTTCTTCCATTTTTAAGTTTGTGGTTGTGTTTGTGTTTTTGGTGTTGTGTTGTATTATATATATGGGTGGTTGGCAAGGAGCTACGATCCCAATCTTTATAAAAGTGGCCTATTATTTTCTAAATAGAAAGATAAATTTATTTTGTATAAAAGTGGCCTCTTATTTAGTTGTCCATTGTTATCATAACATCAATGTGTAAAATGTAAAAAATATCGATAACAAGGTATAAGAGAAGTAAATGTACATAACATATTTAGATAACTATGTTTACATACAGGGGTTAGTGGATGCTTATTTGGATTCGGTTCAAGTTTATTCGGGTTTTGAATTTTTGGAATTATAGGTTTAACGCCCATTGAAGTATTTATACATTTTAGCTCAATTTCTTTTCGGACTTTTGTTGGTTCCATTTGGGTGAGAATATTCGTTTAAATTATGTAAAAATTTGAAAATTTCAAATGTACCAAAATTGCTTGAAAAATCTAAAAACAAAAAGTAATATAGATCAAATTTCAACATGAATATCGAACATTTAAGTGAAGAAGATATTTCTGATAATTTTGGCTAATTCAGTTTTTTATGTTTTATGGGTATTTTCTTAAAATAACTAATATATTTAAGTATATAATTGTAATTCGGGTACTTTTGATATCTTACATATTTTAGTTCGATTTAAATAATTTATCGTTTTTGGTTATATTCTTCGAATTTATATATTTTGTCCAGCCTTTTTACATATCATTGCTAATGAAGCAAATAAATGAGTCATGCATGGTTGCTTTATCATGTTATAATCAAGATAGCCATCGCCATTATCATTATTACCATAACCATCTCTATCACCATCCCAATTTTTAAACCCTATTTTGTAATAAAAAAAGGAGAGTGAAGGCCGACAAAGAAAAGGAAAGACGAAACAAGAAAGAGATTCCTTGGCATGCTTAAATGAGTACCTACCAATTTAAGGGGAAAAGGAGGAGCTTCTCATTTCATCCTCGCTTGCAAATCTTCTTTCATTTGGTTCTAAAAGTTTACAAATCTTTTGCTAACTTTTATTGAATAAATACTTTTATTTATGGAAAATTATATTGAATAATCATAGTCTAATCATTAATTAAATCACATATCCTTCCAAAAGCTTATTTTATTTTTTATCCCTACTTATTTTTGTTCAAAAATGAAGTTTTTTTGTAATCCCGCAATATTATATTATTTTTTCACTCTCACAAAATTAATGAATTATTTTCTTATGGTTATTCACTTAATTCACCCTTTATTTATTATCTATAAATATTAATTGTTTGTATACATACAATTCCTCTTTTTTCTTGTTGACTCTTAAAAATTCCACTACTAAGCTCTTATGTGTTTCACAACACTTCCACTACTAACTTCAAATATTTTTTTCCCTTTGATGCAATTTGACCTCCATATATATTGCATGCCCTTTTTCAAGTTACATAATTGATTGGTTTAGAGAAATTATCAACCCATGAAAAGATATCTTAAAGCTAATGATATTGATACGATAATCAAATATACCTTAAGAAATATATCAACATGGTTTCAGGATCTTTCAATTCAACCTAAGAAAAATTAACAATACATAAATCAAATAGGTTGTAATTTGATGGGAGAAGAATTAGCTAAAATGAATTAGTTAAAGCATTTCTAATCTCACTCTAAAGTTCACTTCAAAATAGAGTTTCTAGTACCTTTTTTTGTTAACTCATGGATAAATCTTAGGCCACCCAGACTAATTCTCTGGGGGAGAGTGGTCCACGGGTAGGTTCTCTCTTCGGGTTTGCAAATGGGCAGAAAGTAAGGGTTCATACCTGTGTGGAGTGTCCAGAGACAACGTGAAGTAGTTCCCATTGGTAGGGTTCGAACTCGCATGATGTTTGCCACACGAACTCGTTCTTACCGTTAGACCACGATATTGCGGACGAGTTTATAGTAGATTTTGCTTTAACCTCATTCCGTAATTTGAATAAAAAATAAAATTATTTTCATATTTAAAAATGTATAGTGAATGTTCTATTTCAGAATAATACATTGAAGCATTGGTGCAAAAACAAACTTCATCTTAGAGAAAAATCGAATATCGGATATGATCTCGGAGATGTTCTTAAGATGTTCCAAGTATCATTTCCAAAGTAGTAAGGTTGTTGAAACATTACCCCCAAAAAAGTGGGAGAAATGAAGTGAAAAAATATTATAGTTAAAAGCTAAATAAAATCCAATTAGTCACAAACAGTTAAGAGACCTAAAAGACCTACTTTGTGGCTTTGAGGATTATGGCTAACACTCATTGTGGCTAGTGGCTAATGACTAGCTTTGTTCCATTGATCACGGTTTGTTATGTATCAAATATTTAGCCCATACTGTTTTATTAAAGAAGTCAACATATACCATGAAAACTTAATCAGAACACCAATTAACAATCGAGATTTATCATCCTGTGGTTCTTGTAGTTTCTGTTATCCTGTCATAACTTGGATTCAAATGGTGAAAAATCACCATACTATTGAGTTGAAAACTGGATTAGCCGATTGTATATGTGCTCAGTTCTTAAGTATCTGATTCTATAATATGTACTAATGAGTATGAAAATATAGCATTATCATCGAATGCGGATGGAATCTCAGAGCAGGCTCTTGAGACATTATCCGGTGCTACCACCCCAAATTTGATATTGTGTCTCTATAATTAGAGAGTAGAAATTTTAAAATATTTTAACACTTATGTCCGTCTCTTCCGTGTATCCCGATGCCCCTCTATGATTCAATGAGTCCATGATGTCCGACGGTCGAGAGCGTTACTCTGAAAAGGTTTTAAATAGTTGATTTATGGTCATTCATCATAGTATTGCATTTACTGTGGAGTTCTATTACGACCAGTGACCGAAAAGATAAAAACTTTGGTGAGATATATAACCAAATAAATTCTTTTAAGCTCTCTCCACACACCAATTTGTCTTTATAAACCGGGGTATCACCATATTTTTAAAAGAACTCGATAAATTTTGTTCTATAACAATACAAAATAGTTCAAAAATGAATGGGAGTCTAACTCTTTTTGTTTCAACAATATTTTTTTTCAACCAAACATTAATTATAAAGTAATTCTCATGTTGGTCGTCTAATTAGGAGGAACAGTGTCTACAAAAAAAAACAATCACAAGATAAAAAGCGAGTGGTTCGGACTAGACAATCTTTCCGAACATTTTGGGAGCGGGGGATAAGAGTCGAAGAGAACTACGGAATCAGTAAGTTAAGGCCTTGGAATTCCTCGATGAATGTATGGAAAATTGGTCATTCTTCTGGCTTCTGGATGATTGAGTTCAGCTTTGCGCAGTCCGTCTCGTAGTCATTGCAAATGATCCCTCTTTTGGTGAGTATTGTCAAGAACATTTAAAAGTCACCACCATTGAACTTGAGCTCGGAAAAAAGCTTCTCCAGAACTCGAAACGGAGCATGTTCAGGTTATTGATTCCCCGTCATCTCCATCTCCGACGACTTCCCACACTGAATCATCTTCTTTGGATGAAAGCTCTGATACCATGTCAAGAACTTTTAGAAGTCTGTAAAGGGTTTCTTATGGATTACACTTTGCCATCACGTTGCTTATATACAAATATGTATCTTAGAACCTAAGTTAACCTAATTACAATTTGATATTAAGTAAGATGAAGCCCATATAGGTCCAATAAGTATCTTCATTGCCCATACCAACGCTTCCATTTCTGCATGTAGTGGTGAGAGACTTTGTGTTGGACCTCTCGCCCCCATAAGTATAATTCTGCGTTGTTCATCTAAACACACCCACCATAGGCCAGAGGTAGAGTCTTGGGCCTTCCACGCCCCATCAATACTACAATTAATGTAGTTCTTGTTTCCACATGTATCTTAACGACTTCCGGAGTTACAGTTTGTACCACTAGTGCCATTTGTGCTTCTTCTCAAGCTGTAAAATCATTCATCGCTTTATCAATAATTTCATTTGGTTCCATTTGTAATCTTTGGAAGACCTTATTCTTTGCTTTCTATATGTACCACAAAATCCAAGGGAACATATTATGGTGAGCAGTGGTTGTTTGTCCTGGGGTATTTTTCCTGAATAGAGAATCTATGTTCGTGTAAACCGATCCCGTAGAGAAATTTCCTAATCCCGCAACAATATGTGAAGATGTCCACACTTGTTGTGTTAAAGGACACTGGAAAAGTACATGATTAACCGTCTCCTCCTGACATTCACAACATTTGCAAATTGTATCGCACTGTATTCCTCCATATGCCAAATTGGCCTTTATTGCCAATACTCATGATATTACTTGCCACAAGAAATGTTGTATTTTTAATGGACACTTAATCTTCCAGATGTGTGCCTTTAGAGTCGTTAACCTTGGTCTCCGGCCAAAATTATTAAACTAGAGTAGACTATATCTAGATTTAACCGTATAGTTTTCGGATTTCGTAAAATGTCATATTAATCCATCATGTGTACTCGTCTTTTCAACAATAAATTATACATCAAATTTACTCGTAATTACTTTTTTAATATAACATATATATTGAGCCGAATGGAAAGATGGACGGCAAATAATGTGTTATATAAATAGGAAAAGAGAGAGAAGTTATGATGAACATATAGATATGCTCGGAAATTTTAGACATGCCTATCATATTTCAAAGAAAATAATCAGAAAAAAGGGAGGAACTATACACATAATTTTAAGAAGGAAAAAAAAACAATTATACACATAGATATTCAATGAATGTGTAACCATTATAACAAAAAAGAAATCAAAGCCATCATCATTATTCATAAATAAACTATGCCACTAATGGAGGGTCACCACTTGCAATTTTACTTTTTATCCTTCCCTTTATTTATTTATTTATTTTATCTTTTTTAGACTTTTCAGTTTTGAGATATGATGGATGTGGATTCATTGTCTTTGCAATGATTATAATTTCAGGCTCAAAATCACTTCAAATGTTTTCTTTTTTCTTTTTTTGTAAGCTCAAAAACTATATTAAACAAAATATTGTTGGAAGGCATTCAAAAATTTCTCCAACCATTCCAATGTACATGTTGCTTAAACTGAAACGCCACTTTTGTTAGCATCAAGTTCTGAAGAAATTGCTACAGTTTAACACCAAGGAGAAGTTAGCAATTGCACACTAGCTAACTCTACTTAGCATCATTATACTTCTCTTTGAATCCATATTTGTCACATGTTGCCTTCTACTTCAAATGTTCTCTTTTTTTCTCCAACAAACGCAATTTTATTCAAATCTCAACCATAGATGTAATATGTCCATATAAAGCTTCTTTAGCTAACGTATCAGTTGATTTATTGTATAATTTAAGAATAAACTCAAAAGAAATCAAATGTTGTCGTATGACGCTTTTTTTGTTTTATGAATAATATTTTAGGATAATTGGTATTAGATGACAATAAAAATGGTGGTAGTCCGTAATCGACATCGACATGGTTATCAGCCGGCGTTGCCACTTCACATAGCGAGAAACATCGACAAAAGCATCAAGAACAATTTACATGTTCTATGCTGTCATCAGGGCCGGTCCTAGGGTAAAGCGGACAAAACCCCAACTTTAGACATCATAAGTTTATTAAATATTAAAGACATTAAGTTACAAATAAGTTAATGTAAGCTAATGGTGAAACTTTGGAGAATTATCTCCACTTCATGAGTTCAAACCTTTAGGAGGACATTTATTTTATTTTTATGATTTAGGCGCAAGTTTTCTATGGACCGGATTTGGTTGTCATCGGGATCAAACAGAAAAATGATCATCAAATAGTTTTGGAGTCAATGCTAATTTAGTTTTTGAATTCTTGGTTTCATTTTTTTGAATTTAACTCTTAATTTTTCCAAACATGAAACATTTATTGTAACAAGGTTTTTGTTGGAATATAGTTTTACATTAAAAAAAATAATGGTGTTTAGTTAAATAATGTATAAAAGTTCTAAAACCCTTCTTGAACATTTTCAGGTGATCATAATTAGTTATAGAAAATGTTCTAGATTTTCTAGAACTCTATGAATTTCATTTTATTATTATTTTAAATGAAAACCATATTTTTTTACAAAAATAAACAAACAATGCTATTTTAATATTTCATTATAATATAAATAAAAGAAAAAAAAATCACCATATGGTGAGAAATTACTCATCTAGCAATGAGAGAAAACTCACATTATTGATTGTCTCTTCGATTCTAAAAATTGATAGTCTATACTTCTACACTCTATACTCTAGATGCTCGCCTAAATGGTCAATTTCCACTTACACTTCCAAAATTTTGCCAAATTAAACAGTAAAAAAACTCAACAATTATTTTTGTCTCGCTTATCACTTCAGGTTATATATATATAAATTGATAAATAAAAAAGTGGAAAAAATATTATATTTTTTTGGTCTTTGTAGCCAACCAATAGTTCCTCTCACTATAAATAATTGTAGAGTTCAAAAGTCTGGTTATAAACTAAGGTGGTGCAACCACTAGTCACTTGATCCTTTCAAAAAAAAAACTATTATATTATAAACTTTTTTTTTTGTCACAAACGGAAAATTTTATTAAACTTCACGAATTGAAGTATCTTGAGCACAAAGAGCTCGATGCGCAAGCGAATCAGCTAAAGTGTTCGCAGTTCGTGGAACAAAAGAAACAGAAAACGAGGTAAAAGATGAAATTAAATTCCTAATGTCCGAAAGAAGACCAAGAATACCAATGTGATCTTCACGTCGATTGATCAAATTGACCAATAACTGGGAGTCCGAATGCAGAAGCACCGCGTTAATCCCCAACACTATAGCCTGACGTAAGGCATTCCACAAAGCCAAGGCTTCAGCCGCGAGTACCGAAGGTACCCCCTCCTTGAAAGCTGTGTACTGAGCCAATAAGGCATCATTAGGGGTATGGTAAAACCATCCCATTCCACACGATCTCCGAGAAGAATCCCAGGAAGCATCCACCCAACAACGATAAAACGGCAGTAGACGCAAGGAAGGAACCGGAATAGAGGCCGGCGAGAGTGTGCCTGGAGGCGACTGAACAGAAGACCGCTCACGCAGGACGGCAGCCCTCTGCCATTCACTGGCACCTATTATATTATAAACTTAATTTTAACTAAATATAAAGAAACAATAATATGACCGTTAAAATTTTGCAATTAATCAAGTAAAACAATACGAGGTGATCAATTGGCTTCGTAAGATATTAGTGTATCTTGTGAATATTTTAGATGTTTACTGGTATATAAGGCGGTGTAATTTAATATTTTTTGGAAAGAAATTTTAGAGAAATGTTGAGGAACAAAATTAGAACAATTTCACGATCCATCCGTAAAACACCGCATTTCACCAAAATTTTTAGGTAACACAAATGTTGGTGAAATGCGGTGTTGTACGGATGGATCGTGGAAAGAAGCGGAATCCTTTTCTGGATTAGGTTGGATTTGTCTGGATAGAGATAACTCGATCGCGCTACTTGGTGCGAAGTGTCTCCGCCAAAGTCTTTCACCTTTGCATTCCGAATTGGAAGTGCTTCTGTGGACCATGTCAGAATTGATAAATAGGAACATCAACTGTCAGCTCTTTGAAACCGATTGCAGGGAGCTAATTACGATTCTACAAGACCCAGATGATTGGCCAGCTTTCGATACATACATTCAAGAATTTCGTCGCCTTCGTGATCAACTTCCAGGATTCACCTTATCAAATATCAAGCGCACAACGAATACACAAACGGAGAGCCTAGCTCGAGGATCTCGCCGTTTTCAATTTGATTTTATTTTTGTAGATTCCACTTTTCCGAATTGGGCAACCAGTTCCGGAATGACTATCTGATTTAGTGTTTGGTTGATAAAAAAAAAAATTAGAACAATTTAACGGTAAGGGTCTAAATTGAGGTAAGCACATTCACTTATGAAGTTAGTTATACAATTGGGTCTCTAACATTAGCATATAGAAACAAAAATAAAGTCATGGATTATTTTACTAATCGTAAGAGAAAGTACTACTATTATATTTCATTGTGAATCTGTTAAAAAATTTAAGTACACAAAGTATAAAAGCATTAAAAAGAAAAGGTTTCTGTAGATTGAAAGTGACAAAATGTGCAAAGAGAATGTTTCAACGGAAGTTTCTGTAGACAGGACTATACATGCAACTCTCTGCCATTTTCACCAAATCTTTAGGACGAGGCAAGTTCGATGCAAGTCCTACAAACAACAACAACAACAACATGACTTTGAGTGAGATTTTGCAATGTTTTGGCATCATGAAAACAATTACGAAAACTAACCGAGTTGGTATGTTTTGGCTGCCACATTGGCTGCAATGTTAGCAGAGATCTTTCTTATGTTTGCAAACGGCGGATAGATCAGCCCGTTGGCGAAATCCTCTTCCGACGCTTGGGAAGCCAGCGCTTCCGCTTAACAAGTAGACAAAGAGATTCTCAGTTGCCAAAAAGATAAGCAAATCATCAGTTTTCTTGTTAAGGAGTGTCTTGTACTTACAAGCTGCTAGAAGCATGTCATCACGAACACGAATAGCACCAGACATAATCAAACCAAGACCGAGTCCCGGGAAAATGTAGCAATTGTTTGCCTGGCAGATAAAAAGGGGATGTTATCCAAAGGAAACCAGTCTTGGATTGTCGATAAAATTGTTAAAACGGACCTGTCCAGGCAAGAATGTTTTGCCATTATACTCGACAGGATCAAACGGGCTTCCACTTGCGAAAATTGCACGACCCTATAATCGAAACACGAGCTTGTTTTAGTTTTGTCAAAAGCAAATTTACTCGTGGGATATCGATAAGCTTTTGTTTGTTACTTCGGTCCATGTGTAAGCTTCTTCTGCCGTGCACTCGGCTTGGGAAGTTGGGTTTGATAGAGCAAGGATCAACGGTTTCTGTAGCGCACCACACGAGTATATGAGAATCAAAAGCAGATACCGAGAAAACAGACGGAAACAAAACCTCGTTAAATGTTGCCATGGCCTCCACTACTTCCTTTGTGAAAGTCTTGCCCACACCAGACGTTCCTATGAGCACCGTCGGCTTGATTGCCTGAAAAAGTAATTAAGAACTTTTAGAGATACTTCTCATCTACTCATAAAGATAAATTGCTTATAGTAGTATACATTAACAGCTCCCAAGAGCTCCTTGATCGGCTCATGCTCATGTGCCCACGGCTTTTTGAAATGCTGAAGTGATTCTTTGCGTGAGCTAACAATCAGTCCCTGCAATAGCATACAAAAAGAAGACTCGTAAATAAACGAGAAAGCAATAGCTAACAACGACGTGACTAACAATACCTTGGAGTCAACAAGCCAAATCTTCTTCCGAGTCTCATCGATTGATATTCCAATCTGCAAAACAATACAATCACATATTCAAGGACCAAAGGCCACTAAGAAATGAAAGAAAGGCGCGAAAGACTAACTAACCTCTTTCGAAATCTGAAGAGCAATTAGCTCAGCGATTCCGGTTCCAGCCTTCAAAAGAGATAAACAGCTTTAGCAGCAACAAAAAGTACAAGATAAAGAGTTCATATTAGTATATGTTTTCGGATCTCACCTCTCCAGCACCCAAGAACAAAAAGGTATGATCAGCCAGGCTTTTACCGAGTACATTCTGCGCCGCAATAAGTCCAGCAAGCACCACTGATGCAGTACCCTACAATTTTACACCAACTTTTGCTATTTACATTTCATAAAACTCGCAAAGAGTGTCATATAATATCGGTCTCGAAAGACAAGTTCTCACTTGGATATCATCATTGAAAACAAGATGACTGGAGCTGTACTTAGACAAAAGCTCAAACGCATGGTGATTCGCAAAATCTTCAAACTGAAACCACAAGTACTTATAATGTTACATCCACACAAGGTTGAAACATATGAACATATGATTCACCTGAACCAACACTTTTTCTCCGTAGTTTTGTTTCACAGCACACATGAACTCATGGAGAAACTCTGCATATTCCTGAATAACAAAAGAAACCAAACTTCTCAGTTTCCGAAACATCGATATTTCAAACACTAAGAAGTGTAGAAAAATCAGTAAAGATAATAGTAAACCTCTCCAGTTGCTCGCTTCTGCTTAAGACCAATGTAAAACTCATCATTCAGAAGCTTCTCATTGTTTGTACCCACATCAATGGTGATTGGAAGGCACTACACATCAATGTAACTATGATTACCGCGAAATACAGCATAATATCCAATTCCTAGATGAAAATTTCAACAGCTTTTGATTCGGTTTCTTACAGCCGATGGACGGATTCCTCCTAAAGCTGTGTAAAGAGAAAGCTTCCCAACCGGGATTCCCATCCCCTGTCCCAGCATTCGTATAACCGTAAGATAAAGACATATCACAAAAGAGACTTAAAGTCTTTCAGTGTTTAAAACTCGATTTACACCTGACAACCAAGATCTCCAAGACCAAGAATACGCTCACCATCAGTAACAACAATAACTTGAATCCCTCTCTGTGGCCAATTCTTCAACACTTCAAGAATCTTTCCCCTAATGCCAAATCATTCTTAGAAACGCATATCGTCGAATGGTAATAATACGGTTTAGAGATGATTAAAACACGCTCACTTCTCTTTCAAGCTGATGTAAAGACCTTGTGGCTTCCTGAAAATGCTCCCATACTTTTGGCAAGCTTCTCCTACTGTCGGCGTATATACAATAGGAAGCAATTCCTCAACATTATCAATCAAAAGCTTATAAAACAATCTCTCATTTCTCTCCTGAAAAAAGGAAAAGAATCGGATTCATCAAAAGCTAAAAACTAAATAGATGTTAAGATAACAATCAAAAACAAACACCTGAAGATCCATAAGAGCAATGTAACGTTGCAGGGGAACCATGTACTGTCGAAGATTGTGCATCACCTTCTTCTCCTATTAAACACAAACCCATCAGCATTAAACAGTATAGGAATTGTAACAACTCGTCCCGCGGGATTCGTAGGCTGGTCTTGGAGAGCATCGATCCCAACCTCTCACCCCTGACAACCGGCCAACCTTGTTGATGCATTTGATATTCCTCGAACCCTACACCTCACCCTAAATATGCACATCGAAAGTTGGAAGGGAGGTTTAACCGTATATAAGGGACATGGACCAATCCACTTATAGCCAATTGATTTCAAATTGGAAGTTGATGTAACTTAAGATGGTATCAGAACTCAGATCCAACTCAATCCAATCGATCCGACCTAAAGTTAGTCCACTTGATCGTTGTCCGAAAATATCCTGAGATCTATGGCCAAGAGAGTCATCATCTCGAGGCGTATTAGGGTTAAATATCTCACATCGGAAGTTGGAAGAGTTGTTAAAAGGTGAAGTCTTAGGTTCGAGGAACGCCAAGCACACCAACAACCTACCTGGCTGGTTTGTCAGAGGTAAAGAGTTAGATCGATGCTCTCCTGGGCGGTACGAATTGTTACATGAATCATAAGTTTAAAACCTAAAGTGAGGAAGAAGAAGAAGAATCACTTGAACATCTTGAGACAAAACAACAGGAGGAAGAAGACCAGTTAAGTAATGAGCATCTCTTTCTTTCTCAGTGAAAGCAAGTCCTTTATTGTATCGAGGGTCACGCATCAATGTATAGCCACTGTTTACACAGAACAATGAATTGCTTCAACAACAAGAAAAATGGAGATTTTTTAGCGAAAGAGGATTAATGGGTTTTCTCTTTCTCTCTGACCTAGCGACGGAGGTAACCCATGGAGTAACGAGTTGATCTAAAGTTGCATTATCTTCGCCGTAAACATCAGATATCCCGCCACCGACACCGGACCCGGAGATCTGAGTCGGATTGCTACCCATTTTTTCCGGCTAAGGGGAAGGAAGATGCAAAAAAGAAAGCTTTTTTAAAAAGTGATGTCTTTAGAGAGAGAATTTGAGATGGAAGAAGAGGGAGAGAGGTTGAAGACAGTGAGATTAATGATCGCCGATTATGTAGGAGGAAAGGTCTTGAAGTATTCTCTTCTGTTCTTGTGTGTTTGATGATGAATTGGTTTTCATAAACTTTACGTGATCCCGTTTAAAAGCATTCATCATGAATGATTATTTTATTGGTGATTATATTCTTAATTCAATTGAAAAGAAACATATTCCTTTCCTTTTTCAAAATAGTCTCATTTTGCATTTTCAATATAAATTTATAAGAGCATCTCTAAAAAAAGAACTTCATTTTGAAAGTGGCATATCCTCAAAATAAAGTTTTGAGGGTCAAGTGCTCAGGAAACTTCAAATTTATCTCTAAAATTGTTTGTATTTTGCATTATAATCCTCAACTAATATAATATTTAATTATTATTACTAAACTTTCATAAGTAAATAAAAACTTACAAAAATATTACACACAATGTTAACGACAAATGTTATATAATGTTATATAACGACAAACGTTAAATATTTTTGTTTAATTTTATGTAATAATAGAATTTATAAAGATAAATTAAAGATGATATTATGATAGAAAATTATATAAAGGCAAAAAATGATAAACAAATAAATACTAGTAGACTTTTAGGAGAGATGTATAATTATAAGGACCAAAAAAAAAAGTGAATAGCGTTTTGAGGTTTTGAATAATGAAACCTCAAATTTGAAGTTTCACTATTCAAAACCTCAGATTTGAGGTTTTGAGAGTTCTTTTGGAGATGCTCTAAGCGAAATTTCGGTTTTAACCTCACTGTTTTAATGTATTAATTGGGGAGAGAATTTTTTTAAGTATTAATGAAGAGCATGTAAGACTTTTTAACAATTTTCTTAATATGTGTGAAAATCTTAGAATGACACTTTTTGCGAAATAGAGGAAGTAGATATTTTAATAGTCGTGTATGAGGAAAGTTTGAAAGAAACCAAAATAGTTTATCTTTTGTATCATTTTTCTTAGATGGACCTCGTAGTTAAGGGTGTTTCTGCTGGAATAAGATTATGATGCATGACAATATATTTTCTAGAATCGTACGAGTGAATACAAAACGCGAGTGATAAAATACCAACTTTTAAAGCTTACGGAAATAGTATTTCTTACCATTAGATAGAGTAAGTCTGCAAGCTTAGAAAGAGATGTCGGAACATACAGAGACACGGGTGAAGTTGTTACAGTAGCAAACAAGTCGTCTATCGTGGTCTGTGTATTACGAGAAGAGTTGTTATCTATCAGAGATTAATTAGATGTATTTGAAATTGTCCGTGATGGATTCATGTGTTGCAAAGATGGTTTTTATTGTAGAATCGTTTGGCGAACTGTAACAATTATCCTCGAATCGGTTTCATTTGGGTCTGGGTAATTTGAGTCTGTCTTTTTAGGATCCGTTTAAACATCGTTTGAGTTGCGGATCAATTTCGGGTAGAGCAGTCGGTTCTGGATCGGGTTTTAAAACTCGAGAAGACCCAAATTTCCCAAAAAAACCGAATCATATGAAAATATTTAAATAAAATAATATAAGTAGAAACCGTTCGGATTTTTTATTTGATTCGGTTCTGATCCGGTTCGAGATTTTGAGTCCGCATTATTTGACCAGCCATAGGTGTAGGTGGTTAAATTTGATCAAATATCAACAATAATCACAATTAATAGCTTTCACCTACTTCTTCAAATAACTTTCAAAAGCGTGTTGTACAATGTCTGGTGGGAAAGAAATAAACGTCTTCATGATCACATACCAACCTCACTAACTTCTCTCATCAAAATCACATAAAAGTTATGGGTGATCATCGCCATGACCCATGAAGGTCTCCTTGCTCTATGGTTTGGTTGGGTCACCGGTTTGACATTTGTCCGGTTTGGTTCTTTAGCCTAAGATTGTAATTTGAAGCTATTCCCTTTGTTCTTTCAAATTTTTCAAAACATTTTTTTTTTGTAGAAATGAAGTATGACATTCAACCATACAAAAAACACAATAACTATCTTAGTAAATCCGACTACACGTAGTTTTTACACGTTATAAACGGCACATGTTTCTCTCCAGAGCAAAGGCTTTTTGGGCTTTGCTTACTTTCAAAGAAGCATCACTCATGAGTGGGCTCATTGACAATAAGTCCATTGTACGTAAGCACTACACCACTTGTCTTTTGCCTTTAACACGTGAGGAGCACTCTTTGGCACTTCTTTTTGCTACTCTTACGCATGTTTTCACATGATCCGTTATCATTATTCACTATATATATATATATAGAAAGATAACATAACTTAGTTGTTTTCTCTAACTTTCAAACGCAAGAGTTTGGTTAAAGTGATCGCTGATGTATAAAATAAAGACAATACATAGGAGAATATAACAATAATATATGGATGATGATGATGAATGTTATTTTGGAAGACGCTCTCGCTTAAGGGGTTGGCGTAAGATTGAAAACTTGGTCCCATGATACTAGGGTTTTCCCAAGACACGTATGTTAAATCAGCAGACAATCATGTGAATCTACGGAATCAATCTTTATAGTGAATCGTGAATCTCTCAAACACTATGGGTTTCATTAGTGACTACTGCACCGTTTTTTTTATAATTCGGGTGTGCTGAATCTTCACCAAGATGAATCTAAACTAGTCGGTAAGAATCCAAAGAACGAGCGGTCCACACATCATATTGGCACATGGACTCGCAGTCATACAAGGACAGCTCTAAACCGTCAAACTGTCAATCCCGGGGCACTGAAGATCGCATGTGAAAACTTCCGTGGCCGGAATTCGAATCCAAGTGGTGGATCTCACAACTGTGAACCTTTTACTACCAAAATAGAAGCGTCGGTTTACTATCATCGTTTTGTTAAAACATTTTTTTAAAAGTGCATTTTGAAATCGTAGGCTACAATACATCAACAATATAAAAAG
This sequence comes from Anastatica hierochuntica, assembly GCA_900406275.1. Classification (NCBI taxonomy): domain Eukaryota; kingdom Viridiplantae; phylum Streptophyta; class Magnoliopsida; order Brassicales; family Brassicaceae; genus Anastatica; species Anastatica hierochuntica. Next base: position 47,380 of record OVAN01000260.1, on the reverse strand, counting down.
CGGTTTGATTGAATTAGACGATTAAATGATATATATATATATATATATATATAAATATATATATATATATACAATATATATATATATAAAATATACAATATACAATATTGCATTTTTTGTCGATAAACCGGACCACAACGGGTCGGTTCGGTGATCCTAACCCTATTACCGGAATTTTTCTCCTCACATACAAAGGGTCTACGCGCATATATGCACGATCGGAGGTTCGAACACATGACCTCCGGATTTGATGAGAAGGCGCTCGGCCACTTGGCCACGAGCCCTCCTCTATTTAGCATTCAAAATTTTGTAAATGGACGGTAAGCAATCTCTTCTTTATTTTTTACACAAAATTACATTAAACTATACATTTTGTAAAGAGACTTGCATGACTTGATTATCGTCGCTTGTTTAATTGCCATATCACAATTAAAAAAAGTTACTGCAGTTTAGTTTCCTATCTAAAATGGATAAATGTTAGAATTAATTTTCCAGATGGCTAAAACTTGGTTGATATAAGTTTTGCTGTAAAAAAAATAAGATCATGAATTTTTTTAATAGCAACTTAACGACTTTGTGAACTTTTTTCCATATTTATCTTAAAATTAAACCGAGAAAAAGTCAGAATTTTCTTTCATTTTTTTTTGGTTTTAATGTTAAAATTTTCCTTCATTTTGCTAAGGTCAAACACTTATTTTCTTTTTCGATTATCAGAAAGTTTAATCCACTTTCAACGAGTATAGCCGTCGACTAGCTCACTCTACAAGTTTTCTAATAGGCCTAAAACGCAGCACCATTTTCGACTAACCAAATGAAAATGAGAGTATTCCCAAAAATAATCGAATCGATAATAGATAAATTTACACTTTTCTCCGAACTATTTTACCTCTATTTTTACGTACCAAATTTGGTACTTGAAATTGTGACCAAATATACATAACAAGCTAAATTGATATGACCAACACATTATCATTATTTTTGGAACACTAGCCTATTAAAAGTCAAATATTTTTCATTACTACTATTACGTACATTTACTGTAGAACTTTATTTCAGCCCTGTTGGACAAAATATTGGGATCATTATATATAGAGACTTCTTAACTATACAAGTCTTCTGTGTAAATAGCTAAGTAAGTATTTATAACATCAATCATCATTTCGCTTTACTTATTATGTATCACTAAATTATAGAAGTGGTTATAGTGCCTAATTTTCAGTAAATGGACTAATTGTAGTTAATAGTACTTAGGTCAATAAGATGTATAACATTAGGTGTAAGGAGAGAGAGAGATTTGTTAAGACCGGTCATATATACTCTTTCTGATTGTGTTAGCTGGAAAAATTGTCGTGCTTAAAAGTGGAATATTGGAATAGATTTAACATGGGATTAGAAAAGATAAACTATAGCTTAAGATTTTTTAACTCTTAAAAATATATTCTTATACAAATCCCGAGGGATTTTGTTCGATATGGTGGATAATCGAATAGACCAATAGAATGTGTTTTGATTTACAATTATGTCGATTTCAGTTTTTCATCTTTTATTTTTGCGATTTTTTTTATCGTCTGGGTTACTATTACTGCTATTACAAATTTTGAGAAACAACTACAAACACAATTATTTCAGCGGACAAATCTTTCCGTTCCATCTGCTGGCATGACGAACGGTCATCGCTTGCACCACGCTGAAGACTTCCTATAAGTCTGTCTCCATTAATCTGCAATAAATTGCGCATTTCCGAAGAATCGATCACCTGATCTTCTGGTGTAGAAGCATTAATTAACCCTTTTATTTTTGTGTTTACTGTTGGCTTTTTATGGTTGCCCATTTAAGTTATTAGTATTGATTTTAGTGTTCTTTTTATAAGTTAAGTATAAATCTCAAGTTTTAATTGATTTAGACTAATATTCTAAGGGAGAGCGACTTATAAATAGGTTATCTCTCCGGCTTTACAAATGCACCTAAAGCAAAAGCCGGCTAGAGACAATATAATGATGTTCTTTCTGAAAGGGTTTGAACTTGTAACATGTTCTATGGAAGAATGCGTCTTTTACCGCTTGACCACGTTCGTCTGACCGTGTTGATTTTAGAGTTTGCTTCAAGAAGGAAAAAATACTAATCTTGAGCCGAAACTTCCTTTAATCAAAAGAAATTATTGTACCTTCATCTGTAGCCATTTGTCAGATTATCTAACTGGTAATCTTTAAAAATAGATAGGCTTTGTATCATTGTAACAAAAATATCCATTACAAAAAAAATATATTTAATTTTCCATATTTATCATCGGAAATTCGTTAGAAGTATTGCTTTACGATCATTTACACAAAATTATGAGAATTTTTTATCAGAAAACATAATTTAGTAAAAAAATTTGTTGAAAATAATTTACTTTATAACGAACTTTCGATAAATCTTTTACTACTTTTTCGAAATATTTTTGACCACTAGTAATTTCATTCACTTCTTTTAGTGATCAAACAAAAAGTTTTCATAAATTTACAACTATAATTGAATTTATCATAACATATAAGGAGCAAGAAGTTATCATAGAGATATTTATCCAAAAAAAAAAGTTATCATAGAGAAATTTCAAAAATATAATCCAAAAATACCCACAAATGTAGACCCAAAAAAACGAACTGGTTTACACTTATATCGTATATGTGTCGTGGCTTATCTCGTGTTGATAATCAACGGCATGATCATCATCATCCAACCAACACATGCACGTGAGGGGTCCTCTGTTGTAATTTTGAAGCAACGTTATGACCCTTTTAGTAAAGTTGTGTCCACCAATAATACCACTATTGCACATGTTTTCATTCATTAATCCTTTAATTATATCAAGAAAATTTCACACCTTTCTGTTTGTCAACTAAGCAAATTTTGCATTTCTTTCATATTTTATGCATAAGTTACCTTTACCAAATCTCAATTTTTTTAAAATTCCTATAGACTTATATGCATTTTGGAGTGTACTTGTAGAAGTTTTAACAAATATCCATAAAAACAAAGTTTTGCGTTAAAAGATACGAGTGTTGAGTTAATTTAAAGGTAAGAATTTAAATAGGATTCACTAAAAATTGTGGTTAAACAAAAAAACCGTTTATCAAAAAAAATTGTGGTTAAACATGCTTTCGTACAATACAAATACGCATAAAAATGTTTTTGGTGAAACCGGTTTAGATATAGGTCCGCCCTTGACATTTATTGGCTATAAACTTTTACAGTGTGATGAGATTGAATTGTTTATGTATAGTTTATTTACTCGTTTGTAACAATCAATCTATACATATTAACTCAAAATAAATTATAGACCGATATATCACTAAAAATTAAACTTTACAAAAGAAGAAGTATTTAAAATAGGAAGATTAAGACGGAAAAAATTAATACTTTTTTTTAGAGAAAAAAAAAGCAAATCTTTTATTTTCCCATAAAATCTCCTTTGTCTTCGTCAAACCTTTCTATTTACATGTCTCTCGTCCCCCTTTAAGCGCAAATAAAAATGAAAAAAAGAAAAAAATAACAAGATAAAAAAATTTATCTTTCTGGTGAAAAAAAAAAATTATCTTTCTATAGCCATAAATTTCTCTAACTTTACTCCTTTTTAAACTCACATTTTGCCCTCACTCCACTCTCTCTCTCTCTTTAGAGCTCCGGCGAGAGTTCACCGTAACAACCCACCGGAGAAAATTGTTTTTAACCCTTTTAGTAATGGAAGAAGAAGCCCATGAATTCTTCCACACCACCGATCATTTTGTCGTCGATGATCTTTTGGTCGATTTCTCTAACGATGATGACGATGAAAACGATGTCATTGTTGAGTCCGACGGAGCCAACAGAACCACCACCGTAGCCGACAGCTCTAACTCATCCGCTTCCGGTCTCCCTAGTTTATACGGTGATGTTCAAGACGGCACTAGCTTCTCCGGCGACCTTTGCGTACCGGTAAGATTGTATATAAATTTTTTTTACAACCACACATTAATTAGATTGTATATATTCAGAAGAGAAAAATTTTTACTTTTTTATTGAATTATAGGAATTATATTGGTTAGTGAATATTATTAATTGATTTGAAAATTTTATTATTTGTTAAAGAGTGATGAAATTATTTTTTTGTTGAATTATGGAAATATTAAGGGGAATATTATTAATTTGATTTGAAAATTTTTAATTTTGGTTAAAGAGTGATGAATTGGCTGAGTTGGAGTGGCTGTCGAACATAGTGGAGGACTCGTTCTCGACGGAAGATGTTCAAAAGCTCCAGCTAATTTCCGGTTATAAGATCCGACCCGACCCGAAACCCGAATTCGGCTCGGAAAATCCGAAAAGTAGCAGTCCGATTTTCACCACGGATGTCTCTGTGCCGGCAAAAGCCCGGAGCAAACGGTCACGGGCCGCGGCGTGTAATTGGGCCTCACGTGGGCTTCTTATGGAAGCGGTTTACGAAAATCCGTTTACCGGAGAGACAATTCTCTCCAACCACCACCCGTCTCCGCCGACGTCCCCTTCGCCGATGGCTCAGCTCGCGAAAAAGCAAGCCATCGACGGAGTCCGGCAGAAAAAGGCTGCTTCGGCCGAGTCTAGAGGCGCAGAGGAGAGGCGGTGTCTCCACTGCGCCACGGACAAAACGCCGCAGTGGCGGACGGGCCCAATGGGCCCGAAAACATTGTGCAACGCTTGCGGCGTTAGGTACAAATCAGGGCGTTTGGTGCCGGAGTACCGTCCAGCGGCGAGTCCGACGTTTGTGCTGACGAAACACTCTAATTCTCACCGGAAAGTTATGGAGCTCCGGCGGCAAAAGGAGATGACAAAGCCCCATCATGAGTTCATACATCACCATCACGGTAAGGACAATGCCATGATTTTCGACGTCTCATCGGACGGTGATGATTACTTGATCCACCAAAACGTTGGCCCAGATTTCAGACAACTTATTTGATTGATATCTTTTTTTATTTTTATATTTTTCGAAATGATTATGGTTTCTTAATTAGGGTTATCTTCTTTAGATCAAATTTTGCTAATCTTAATTAAGATGACAATTTAGTCTACTTTTCTTTCCTTTTTTGTTTGTTTTGGAATTTATTTAGTTGCCTTCATGACATCAAATGAATTTTTTTAGTTTTTTTTTGTTAATCTACCTTTTTTTCTGTCATCTAGCTTCTAGCTTATCTCTTTATCATCGATTAAAATATTTAGATGTACAAAGTTTTATCTATATTTATTTTCATAGTCTTGTTCTTTATCATCGCAAATTACTCTCCATGATTATATACAATTAGTGACAATATAGATAATAAGTGATAATTTGAAAGTTCTACATACAGTTAAACCTCTATAAATTAATACTGGTAGGACAAGGATATTTTATTAATTTAAAGAGTTATTAATTTATCGAGATTTATCTTGCTTAAAAATTCAATTTGGAATCGCAAAAAAATTATTGGTTTATCGAGATATTAATTTATCGAGTATTAACTTATAGAAGTTATATTGTATATTGTAGTAAACTAAACAATATCATAATGCATTGTGACTATATGGAGCAACTAAGTTTATTTCAAATTAGACTAAATCATAATTATTATATACAACATGAATATATAGAGAGGTAAAAATTCATGATGATGAAATATTGGTGAGAGAGTGTTTCATTGTTGGTAATGTGTCACCTCAAAAATCAAGGTCCCTCTACTCTTTTTGTAGTATAGTTATTTCAAAGGTTTTGTCCTCTAAATATTGTGATTGTTTTCTAAATTAACAATCATCCCCTTTTTTTAATCAAAAATTTAATAATGAACCAAGGGATAGAATAGTTTTCTTAAACTTTTTTTTTGGTAACTCGTTATCCTGATTTTCACCGAAATGAGTTCAAACTAGCCGGTAGGAGTCCGAAGGTCCCAGTCTTTTTTGAGATACAAAGACACATGGACTGGTGACAACATTTAAAAACATCAGTGGCCGAAATTCGAATCCAGATGGCAGAACTCAAAGTCGTGGACCATTTGACATCAGAGCTAGAACCCCCTTTTATCTTAAAGCTATTCTGTTCTTCTATTTGATCATTTACATAGTTACTTGTATTTGTTTCATGCAATTCTTATTATATTATGGTTAAAAATTAAAAACTACTTACTTCCTATCAATACAAAACGACAACAAGATAAGAGTTTCAAGTAGTTAATTAATAAATAAACATCTAGGAGTGAAATTTATTTAATTTTCTGCCACCACGATCCGATGCAGCACTAATCCAAAGTCTTTAGTATTCGGTTTACTTATTCATAAAATTTAGATTCTTTGTTTTGTTTAAAGAAATATTTCCATTTGCTTTTTAGCAAATAAAAAATTTTCAAGTGTGTCGAGACTTCTTATACATTTTCGTCCTAGTCACTACCAAACACTTTCCTGAATTCATTTTATAACTAAGTATTGTTTGGACTACTACTAAAATTTAAAAATTAAAAATATCAGTTTGAGACTTAGTGTGCGGTGGTAAAATTTAAAAATTAAAAATATCAGTTTGAGACTTAGTGTGCGGTGGTCACATGCCTCTCGTGCATATAGAGAGATAGAGAGAGAGAGAGTCATTTTCATGAAAGCTCATGTATCCGACAACAACAAAAGTACAACACTTGTGAAGCTCATGTATCTACTACTTTCATACAATAGTATATAAAATTTGTTAGTGTTGTTTCTGTTTAGTTAAATCCAACATTTTACATATTGAATCTACATTTATCTTTGTTCAAAGCTAAAGAAAACATTTTCTCTTAATTTATCATTTTTTTATAATATTTGGCTATCCGGCCAAACTCCGTTAGAAACGCACTTAGTGCTACAGAATGGACATCTTCCCGAAGGACCACCACACTAAGTGCCCAACCGACTAATGTCGGAGTAGCCAAATCGCCTGATACTGGACTATCAGGTAAACTACTTGGGTCGAAGCCCAAACTCAGACTTCTAACACGTGTGTGATTTTGTTCACACATTCTCAAATCTTCTCTACCGCTGGACCACGCATGGGTGGGTATCTGTCTTAATTTATTTTTGGTCTTAATTTTTCTTTTTTGACATCAATACTCATACTTTAATATTTCGGTAAAGCACTTCCACTAGAGGAGGTAAGACAACCATAATGCTTATATGGATAAAAGAGGTAGTTTTCGACTTTGCCTTTTCGACTAAAGCATTTACGGTAACATTCAAAATACGAGCAATATAGAAAATATTAAATACAGAAAATATTAAATATCTTTGTTCTTAATTAGTAAGTTATTTGTGGACTTGTCACAAGTATTATAAAATGCTAGTTTCGAATTTAAAAGAACACTAGATTTTGATCCGCGTCAAACGCAGGATTATATAATTTTTTTGGAAAATTTAATATTTATAGTGTTCTTAATAGTATTGTAAATTATATATAACACATGTCTAATATTTTGAAACATTTTTTTAACAAAAAAACATATGTTAATATAGTACGGATGTTTCTTATACGATTATGTGTAATACGAAAGTAAAGCTGGATATTCAGATTTTCCGATCGGATTAGTTCAATTTTTGTAGGACCCATATAGGTATTGGTCATTTGTAGGTTCGAGTTATTTCAAATTCGAATTAGTTCTAAAAATTTAAATGAAAATCGAAATATCAAATAGTTCGGTTTGGTTTGGTATTAACTCAAATCACACAAAAAAATCAAAATAAACAATACAAACATTCTTATATTTTAACTTAGTTCAAGCTATTTTTTAGCAAAAAATAAATATTATGCGGTTCGATTTTTTTAAAACCGAATAAATCTAAAATGTGATTTTTTTTTCCATCAAAATCTGAAATATGATTAAAAATGCTTTCTAAGTGATTATAGGATGTCTATTTTATAATATAAGTTTATTGCTCTTCAAAACCCTCTCAACCAATATAGGACAAAATAACACATCACTTTAAAAATATTTAATATTTATGCATATTGGATTTATGAAATTGAGATAAAAGAGTAACAATTTTTTTATTTTTTACGAAATCTTTTAAATTTTTTATTGAAATATTTCAAACCGAACTTTTCTACGAAATTGGGACTAAAAGACAAATTTTGTTTGCAATTTTTTTTATCATTTTGATTTATTTGCAAACATTAACTGAAACTGAATGATAACTGAACACTAAACGGTTCAGTTTCATTTTGGCGTTAACCTAAAAAAATCAAAATCAAACAACACATATATTATGTTTTAAAGAAATTAAAACTATTTTTGAATCAAAATAAATAAATATTATTCAATTCGATTTCTTAAACCCGAACATATGTAATATTTGACAAAACATGCTTTATAAGGCAACATGTGTTTATTTTATACTATAAATTTATTGCTCTTAAAAATTTTACAACCGGTGTGGATCAAAACAACATACCAGTTTAAACATATTTAATATTTTTACATTTTGGGTTTACGATATTGGACTTAAAATAATAAAAATTTAACTCCATTGTTATCAAAATATTTTTTAATTTGTATTAAAATTTTTCAAATCAAAATTTGCTAACTGTTAGTATATTTTTTTATATATTAGCAAGATTTAATTGAAAATTGATCGAGAACCGAAACACGAAATGATTTTGTTTCAGTTCTGTTTTAACTCGAAAAAGACAAAACAAAATATAAAAAAAACTATTATATTTTCACACAATTCAACCCATTTTTAAACCAAAACTAAATAAATACTATTCGGTTTAATTTTTAAAAACCAAATATATCTGAAATATGACAAAATAAGTTTTTTAAATGAACATGTGATGTCAATTTTATATTGTATTATTATTTTTCAAAACTCTCACCACCGATGTGAGACAAAATAATAAACCAATTAAAGACATTTAAAATTTTAGGTATATTAGGCTTACAAAATTGGAATTAAAAGAATAAAAATTTAATTTTTCGTTGATTGTGAAATCTTTGTTTTGGAAATTATTAGTAAATTTCTTTTTTGCAATCTTAGATATTTCAAAATTTTTCGCAACAATGTATAATCAGTATACATTAACAATATAAGAAAATAGTTTGAAAATATTTGATTTGAAAGTTAATTGATTATTGGCTTAGAATTAAATTAATTGATAATATTTTCTCATTTGTTTAATTTAGAATTTTATCTAATAAAGAAAGTGATGATTGGTTACTATTTCCTCAGAACTCTCTTTGATTGACACGTAGGATTTTATCTACTTATTTTCTCTCTCTGACTCCTCAATTCATATATAAGATACAAGCTTTGATTTTTTTTTTTTAAAAAAAATTCCTTTTTATGTGGAAATCTTTGAGAGTATAAATGGTCACATTGTTTCCTCTATAAATTGTGATAGCTTAGTCTATTGAGTATTAAAAGTTCAATTATTATATCTTGAACCAAGGAAAAAAAGAATGTGAAGTTAACGTAGAAATGCCGAAAAATGGGTTCCCATGCGCATATAAAAATTTGGGCACGTTAAATCGTGAAGTGATAGATCATTCATGTCTCCTCACCATTTAGCCAACATCTTTTCAGACATATATAATAACAATATCTTTTTTTATTACTCTAATTATTCAAAATTGACAAGTAAGTCTCTTTAGATGAACTAACAACGTAGTTAATAATTCTTCTCTTCCAAATCATATGATTTAATGAGAAAAAACAAAGCAAAGAGAAACCTTTCTGCCTAAAGCTTGTCCAGGACCCATGGAGTACTTGAAGGACCTCTTCTTCATCTCCGCAGCTTTCTTCTCGAGCCTCTCTGTAATACATCCGCCCCCATTCTTCTAGTGTGTCTATGACCCTCTCTCTTTAGATCCGCGAGTCCACCCTAAACGAAAGTGGTGAACATTATCTTTGAAGGCTTTATAGAGTTGATCTATGGTTCATCCAAATCACCACATGATATTTCTCCGTGTTTTATCTTCGCTCGCGTTTATTCTGGAAATCACTTATAGGAATGTTGCAGAGTTCTCTCAAAACAAGTGACAAAAAAACATAAACGCATTTTGATGACATAAGTAATCAAATCAATTCTTTTTTAAACTCTCTTCACACTCTACTGTTTCTCCATAAACTGGAATATCACACTCTCAATCACATGTTTGTTAATACCTCACCAGTTTGTCTATCAAGTGTCTATTGGGCAATGATCGCAATGTTGATGCGAAACTTCTCTCTTTACCCATGGCTACTTGTCAAGTAAATATCCAAACAAATCATATTGAATCCATCAAATACAATAGATATACGAAATTCAAAATTATCTCTCAATACACTAGAAATATGGAACAAATTATTTGATATCGCTCTAGAAAATTCAGGTTCCACGGACCTCGGACCTCGAACCTGCTGATCAAAGAAAAGAAAATCAATCTCTCAAAACAACTCAGTCTATGAAAGCCATTTTGTCATTGAAAAAGAGCTAGGTGAGCTACATATGCTACTCTATGGCTAATCTTTTGAGGAAATTAACAAAGCAAGCCCATTTACTCTAATTTGTAATTAATTATATTGGATAAAACGTACAAAGAGGAGATTTGGGCTAGCACTGGGCCCTAGTTTTCTATGAGCCGGATCTGGATGATACACGTGTGAAATAGAATTGTTCAAATAAATAGACAATTACTTTAATTTTTTTTTTTGTGTTAATGTTAAGATATATTCTCTCCGTTTCTTTAAAAGTGTCGTTTTAATATTTAAATTTTGTTTTATAAAAAGTGTCGTTTTACATTTTCGATGCAAATTTATTAAGAAAATTACGGTTTTAACTTCACTTTTTATTGTGTGAAATAGATAAAGAATTTTTTTTAATGTATTAATGAAGGACATATAAGACTTTTTTAATAGTTTTTTTAATTTGTGTGAAAAATGTTAGAATGACATTTTTTACGAAATAGAGGAAGTAGTTATTTAAAAACCATCGGAAGATAATTATATCCAGACATCAGTCATCCAGATCAATCATCAAGAAGATATTCCTTTAGTAATCTGCTTTTGTAGTATATAGATTTTTTTTTCTTTTTTATAGTATAGATAAAGTTGGTATTACATCAAGAACCATTTAAAAGTTAATTCTTGTAGTTTGTAAAATTTAATGTTTCTCTGAAAATTAAGACGATGCATAATATTCGAATTTGAAGAACCAAAAATTTTGGAATAAAAACTGAATCGAATGTTTAAAAAAATGCTCAAATGGTTATCAAAATTTGAAAATCGAAAAATCTGAAGTCGAATCGAATTGAAATATTTTGACATTCAAACCGAATTATTATATAGCTAATACTTTTAGATATTTTAGATCGAATAATCAAATATATACCGGATATAAAAATATCCGATAAAAATACCTGAATATACCAGAAAAAACCCAAAAAAATAAAAATATCCGAAAAAATAAAAAAAATTCAAACATACACGAAAATATCTAAAAATACATGAATTACCCGAAATTAACCGACTATTTTCGGTCCCGATTTCAAATAACCAGAACATATACAAACCAATACGAAACAAAATTTTATCTATTCTTAAATGGATACGGAAATTTAAGAATGAAACTAGTATCAAAAACCGAAAGGACGGATCCGAATCAATCCAAACTCGAACGCCTAGCCCTACTAAAAACTATCTCATATCCAGAGCTCCATTTAACATATATTTTTGTCAAAATTACTTTTTGTAAAATTTATTATGTGCGGTATTTACTACTCTGATTTTAATTTTTTTTGTCACGAAACAAATCAATTTACAATTTCCGTATCTCGATTACGTGAATGTAATAAATACTAAATTTAACAAAAAAAAAATAAATACTAATACGTTACTGCCCCGACATGCAAGCGACCTTAGTGGCATCATCCCATTGTTCTTGCAAAATTTGTCAACGACTTCAACGCATGTGCCCCCATTCTCGATAATACTAATATTGTACTACGAATTATGTTAAAGATTTAGTTTTAGCCATATAATAAAAAATATTAGAGATAAATATTTTATATTGATAATTAAAAAGAATATATAAAAAAATCACTCATCGTCAATTGATTTAAAAACCCTAATAACTTAATTAAAAAAAAAACAAAAAATGGTTCGGTACGGTTTGATTTATTTTCCATTTGATCAGATTTCTTTTCTTATTTGGATCGTATTGTTTATGGAAAACGGGTTCGGTTTTGATATTTGTGGAGATATAAATTTTTACAGTATTGGAGATTTAGTTTCTTTTATATAATTGTTTTTTCTAATTTGGAGACCAACCGACGTATATAATTAATTTTAAAAAATTTACGGATTGAATCGAATGTTTCATCCGTTATGTCTCAAAACCGGTTTTGATGGAAGAATGAAATGGAAATTTCCGGTTAGCTAAAGATAACCGTGTCACTTGAATTTGGTATAAAATGGGTTTCAAGCTAACTAAAATTGACCGTACTTAACCGAGTCAAACTTAGCATTAATTGGATTTCAATTTAGGTTATCAATGTAACCAGTTCATTATAATTGAATTAGGCTATTAGGGTAATGAGATTGCGACGATACAACAACAAAACTATTCAACTCCAAATTTAAAGTTTGTAGCTTTGTGAATGATTACAAGAATATAGTTTCGTAACGCATGAACTTATCAGACTCAAAACAGAGAGAAAAAGTAAAAGAGAAAGAACAAGAAGAAGAAGAAGAAGAATCTTTTTTTTTTTGTTAAAGAAACAAAAACGTGGCGGCTCAAACTCAAAAATTCCAAAAGAAAATCTGACAAGAATCTGATGATCAAATTCAATCATGCTTCTCTTTTGATCTTTCTTTGACTTGTGATCAACTTCTCTCACCTTGTAAGTTTTTGATTCTCTCTCTCTGTTCTTGACTTCTTGATGAAGCAGAGTATGCAATTATTTAGATAATCATTTGTATCAATCTTTTTTTAACATATTGCATGCAATGATGAAAAAGCTCAAATGATCAAGAAACATGATTGGGTTATAGCGTTGACCATATTTAGATTCAAGAATCATATTGAAAAAATTATTTGATTGTGTTGTTTCTTAAAGATTGATACTTTTTGAAGTAAACAAACACTTTTTTGCTCTGAAATTTTACAAATTTTTAATGGGTTTTGTTGGATTAATTCATAAAGATTGATACCTTTTTTGAGTTGTGACAGAGGCTTTGAAGATGAGGCTTGAGCTTCCATGTCTATGGAAAGTTGAAAGCAGAAGGTTTCTATGGCTATTAGGACTCACATTTGCTCTCATTGTTACCTTTCAATACATTGAGTTACCTTACAACTTCTCCTCACTCTTCTCTTCCACCAAGATTCCATTTTCAAGAAACTCAACTTCACTTGGTGAGGATCATAATAGTAACTTGACTCCAGCTATGTCGCCAAGCTTTCCCCGAATGAATTCGACTTTTCGAAATGACTCTAAATCCGAATTCGACTCCGAGGGCGGTGAGGAAGAAGTTGAGGTTGATCAGATATTCGATAATAGCCGAAATGCGTCTGTTCCGGCCATTTCGCCTATTGCCGATGCAATCCCGCCTTTATCACCTAGTTTAAACCGCTCCCCGGTGAATGAAAACGTTACCGCAAAGGCTCCACTTGCATTACCTTCTTTGGTGAAGGAGAATGCAACAGTACCTGCCGCTAATGCACCCGCTAATGCAAGGCCCCCGGCTGCATTAGCGGGCTTAAACCAAGCTCCGGTAAAGGAAAACGCAACAATGCCTACTAAAACAGATGTTGGTAATGCGTCTCCTGTTGTGAGATTTGTACCTGACTTAAAGGAGAATGCGAAAATGTTTGATTCTCGAGTGATGTCAATATCCGATATGATCAAGCAGTTGCGTCAAAACCGTATTTCCCATAGTCGTTTAGCAAAGGTTCATCATGATTCTTGTTGAGCATGGTACATTGTTGTTTAAGGCATAGCATGTAGTGTTAACATCTTTGATCTTTTCGATTTCTTTTTTCAGAAACCAAAATGGGTTACTAAACCAGACTTGGAGCTTTTACAAGCAAAATATGAGATTGAGAATGCACCAATCGACGACAAAGATCCTCTCCTCTACGCTCCTCTTTATCGCAATGTTTCCATCTTCAAACGGTGAGCCTTTTCACATTCTTGAAGTTGCATCAAAAGCTCAAGTATTGGTACTGATTTTGAGTTGATAATCTTTGATTCTTCAAGGAGCTATGAGTTGATGGAGAAGATGTTAAAGGTTTATGTTTACAAAGAAGGCGATAGACGTATAATGCACAATCCAATACTCAGAGGGATATATGCATCTGAAGGCTGGTTTATGAAACTTATCGAATCCAATGGCAACAAATTTGTCACAAACGACGCTGCGAAAGCTCATCTATTCTATTTACCTTTCAGTTCTCGGATGCTCGAGGTTACTCTATATGTTCAGAACTCCCATAGTCACCGCAATCTCATTAAGTTTCTAAAAGACTATATAGACATCATCTCCGTAAAATATCCTTTTTGGAATCGAACTTCCGGGGCTGATCATTTCCTTGCCGCCTGCCATGACTGGGTAATGTCTTCTACTAGTCATGAGAATCTGTTATAACATTTAGATTTTCTCTATGATGTTATATAGATGCAATCTTTGAGATCATACTGTGAATACGTATGATCTCAAAGATCATTTTTCTGATAAGTATATATCATTTTTGTGACATTTAACTTTGAATGTATCTCTAAGATCATTTTCTGATAAATGAAACGTTTTCAGGCTCCATCCGAGACGCGGAAGCATTTTTCGAATAGTATAAGGGCACTATGCAACTCGGATGTGAAAGAAGGTTTCGTCTTTGGAAAGGATACATCTTTACCTGAAACATTCGTTAGAGATCCCAAAAAACCGTTAAGTAACATCGGTGGTAAGTCCGCGTCCAAAAGGCCAACACTTGCTTTCTTTGCGGGGAAACCCGATCACGGGTATCTTAGGCCAATCCTACTCTCTTACTGGGGTAACAACAAAGATCCTGACTTGAAAATATTCGGGAAACTTCCGCGGACTAAAGGAAACAAGAACTACCTTCAGTTTATGAAGACAAGTAAGTATTGCATTTGCGCAAAAGGTTTTGAAGTTAACAGTCCAAGAGTGGTAGAGGCCATTTTCTATGATTGTGTACCGGTTATCATATCGGATAACTTTGTACCGCCGTTTTTCGAGGCTTTGAATTGGGAATCGTTTGCGGTTTTTATACCGGAGAAAGATATACCGAATTTGAAGAAGATTCTGATGTCTATACCGGAACGCCGGTATAGATCAATGCAGATGAGAGTGAAGAAAGTTCAGAAGCATTTTCTTTGGCATGTGAAACCAGAGAAGTATGATATGTTTCATATGATTCTTCATTCGGTTTGGTTTAACCGAGTTTTTCAAATTTCTGTTTAGAAGTTTTTTTCAAACCATTCATATTGTACATTTTTTACCAATAATTTTTTTACAAGTGATCAAAATTTTTATTTGATTAATTTAGCTTTGTTGGTAGATAAGTACGCTTGGCCATATTAGTATTCAGATCGGGTATTTTGGATTTCGGGTACTTTGGTTTTTAGGTCGGGGATCTGTTCGGGAACTTTTTGAATTTGGTTCGGTTGGGATTCGAATATTTCGGGTATTTATTTGAGGAACCGAAAAACACCCAATACTTGTTCATGTATTTTTAGTAGTTTGGTTATTTTTAAGTGTCTAATATATCAAAAAATACCCAAAATATCTAAAATAACAAAAATTATCAGAAAATACTAGAATAAGATATAAAAATTATGCTCGAAAATATTTAACTTGAAATATCCTAAATACTATAAAAATTAATAATGTTTTAAAATAAAAATTATGGTTTTGATTATTTATATTATACACATATAAAAATATAAATAATATTTTGGATATGTGATTATTTTTGGGTATTTCGAGTACTAATTGGATTTTCAATTCGGTTCTGGTTCGGTCCCGGTTCTTTTGGGTATTGAGATTAAGATTTATTTTGGTATTTTAAAGATTCGAATTCAGGTCTATTTTTCGGTTCGGATTCGATTCGGGTCCGGCTATTTTTTCCATAAGTATGATCCACTAGTGGTAGATTTGTTTCCCTTTTTACATGTCACATGTGAATCCGGTTTTGACCGGTTACGAACCTAAACCAGTATGAAAAAGTTAATGATTGAGCTTCTGAACCGGTATGAATAATCCGGGTTTGACCGGCTATTATCAATCAGGAGCCAAGCAGATAGATGCATGTGAGAAACAAAGGAGCAGAAGAAAACTGCAATGTTCAGAAAAACCACTCTCAGTCTCTACAATTTATCTGAAGTTATCTTCTTCCTGTTTTCTTTTTTTTTTTTAACTTTACAAAGTTATATAACCTTCTTGGGAAATAAATTAAAAAAAAAGAACAGAGGGCAAGTGCAATAAATAGAGATGGTGATGTTTGACGTAACTGAAAGACATGTTTCTTTTGATTATGTTTTG
Source organism: Anastatica hierochuntica (assembly GCA_900406275.1). Taxonomy (NCBI): domain Eukaryota; kingdom Viridiplantae; phylum Streptophyta; class Magnoliopsida; order Brassicales; family Brassicaceae; genus Anastatica; species Anastatica hierochuntica. The sequence continues at coordinate 30,859 of OVAN01000260.1, read as the reverse complement.
TCTGCTCCTTACATAAAACCTTATCATTTCCTACTTTTCAGTATTTTTAACTTTTTCACCAAATATATTGATAAAATTAGAGAAATTGTGTGCTAAAATAAATAAAAAACCGAAGTTTTTTAACTATCTGTTTTTTCTTTTCTTTTTCTCCTCACAATTGTCTTCAAAATGTTTTTTTTCTTTTTTTTTGGTTAAATAGATGAGAGGTCTTTTTATAAACTTCTCTCATATAATAATAGTAATATTTTTTTTGGTCATCTTTAAAACTACATTAACTTTTTTTTGATTATGACACCAATTCACTCTAAAAGCTAGTGTTATAATTCTTTTTAGTTTTTAGTGCTTTTTATAATTCTTTTTAGTTTCACAAGTAGTAGATATTTTAGAAAAAGTGTTTTAAGCATATAGAATTTATGTTTTGGAAGCATTTTTAAATAGTTAATGTGAATAATTTGTTAAATTCATAAATTTTATTAAAACTATTGGTTTATACAGAAAACAAAATATTTCTTGTTACATACTCATTTTGTTTCTTAAAAAATATCGTTTTGAAATTTTAATTTTGTTTAACAAAGAATATCGTTTTACATTCTCGATGCAAATTTATAAGAGAAATTTCGATTTTAACCTCAATGTTTTAATGTATTAATTGGAGAGAATTTTTTTGTAAAAAAGTATTAATGAAAGACATATAAAATTTTTTAACAGTTTTATTAATATGTGTGAAAATTTTCAAAATAACATATGACATTTTTTGCGAAACAAACAGAGTATTAATTATTTAATTTTTAATATGTGTAAAAAGTTCAAAAAATTATTATTGTAAAAGAGAGAGAATACAGTTCACAAAGTGCATTATCAGAAAATAACATGAACTGTATAATAAAACCGCACGCACATAACTACCATTATGGACTACAGAATTTAACTACACTAATCTTTATACTTGAATTATAAAAGATAACAATTATGACTTACTACTAAATATATTTTTCACATAATCATTGCAGAATGCTAATTGGCTATAAACATTGTGAAAGGTGATGCTCACTCGTTATCACTTATTTCTACAACAACCATAGAGACAATAGACATCACTCATTAAAAAGGATTCACACAAACATCCACATAAAAGTTACAAAAGCAATCCAGTACTACAAGATTTAGACATTTTTGGTCCATGCTTTTAATAATTTTGTAGAAACATAAATGAAAATAATAACTGATCCTACCAAAAAAATCATTATTCATCTGATTTGAACATACGATATTGTTAAAGGAAAATCTAAAATTCCACATCATATATATCACACAATGATCTAATATATAAATAGAGTCTAATCGTAACGAATATGAAATTTTTTGGGGGAAAAACCCGAATTTGATCCAAAGTGGACACTGTCATAATAATAGGAGAGAATTGAACATGAATAATGATAGACATCTGATCCAGAAAAGACGTTTAGTCCAGGAAGACGTCCAGTTCGTTATAACACATCTTCTTACCTAACTTTTTTTATTTTTTTTATTTCTCTGATGATTAGGAAATCAGGACCGTAGATTCTTAATCCTTTAAAATGGAGTCATGCCAATCTTATGCGAACCCATCTTTTCCAACACATCTATGGTGACATCTTTGTTAGTTTAAGGTGTTTTACCACTGGACCAACACCTCATTGGTCCAAACAATTAGTTATCAACTTAACAAATACTCTCCGTTTCACAAAGATTGATTTTCTTAGATTTTCACACATATTAAGAAATAATAAAGATTTTCTTTACCAAAAAAATCTGTATTTAATAAATCATGCAAATAGTAGTACTAGTTGAGTTTTTATTTTGAAAAAAAAATTATTAATGACAAAAAACACTTTAAAAAATAAAAAAATTAATCTTTATAAGATGAAATAAAAACCTAAAATATCAATCGGGAGTAAAATATAAAGTTAGTTGCTACAAACTTACAAATTAATTTGGATCAAAACGGTCACTTGTTCAATTCTGTATATACGACTATCGAGGCAGATAAAAACATCGGTCGGTGAGTTTCTGTAGAACAATTCAATAATTGAGTTGCACTGTTACATGCATGGCATAATCATATATATTTGCGTGTAAGTGTAAGAGTGGGTTCAAAACGACAGCAATCCACGCGTTTTGTTGACTACCTTATACGTATGGAGGCATGTCCTACATTACTACTACTCTAGGACCACTTTTTTTTTCGCCCAATTAAATCAATCAACTTGTTTCTCTTTTCCTATCGACATGGCTTTTTCTTCCGTCGACACAAAAATTCCCTTTTTCTCCCCTTTTTTAAGTATTGTTTTTATTATCATGTTTTCTAGAATGATATTAGTATTGTTTATTAAAAAAAATATATGAAGAAAATCCAAAGAATATTAGGTGATTATGATTTTGTTCTATAGCTTTTTTTTTCCTTTCTGAATGATTGATAATTTGGATAAAAACCAATAACCAAATTCTTATTTGTATGTTAAATATTTGTCTAAACAGAATGAAAAACAGACATCCTTTTTAAGTATTGTTTTCATTATCATGTTTTTTTTAATATCATGTTTTCTAGAATGATATTAGTGTTATTTACTAAAAAATATGAAGAAAATCCAAATAGTATTAGGTGATTATGATTTTGTTTTGTAGCATATTTTTTTCTTTCTGAATGATTTGATAATTTGGATAAAAACCAATAGCCAAATTTTTTTTTCCTTTTTGTAAATACTTGTCTAAATAGAATGAAAGACAGACTTCGAAAGACATATATAACAGTAATCTTATATATTAGTTTTTTCTATTAAAAGAAAAAACAAAAGAAAAAAACTTTTAGCATTAAGTTTTGATGCTCCATATATAAGAATCTCTAGTTACAAAAGAATAGCTAGTTAATTTGAAAATTTGATATCATAGTTAAGTGATATCTAGTGGTTACACATCATGAGTACAATTTTTTTTGAACACTTTACCTCTATTTAATCAGTCAAAATATTTCAATGCTTTAAAACTATTATTCCCTCCGTTTCTCAAAAAGTGTCGTTTTGAGATTTTAATTTTGTTTCACAAAAAATGTCGTTTTACATTTTCGATGCAAATTTATAAGAGAAATTTCGGTTTTAACCTCACTGTTTTAATGTATTAATTAGGGAGAGAATTATTTTTAAAGTACTAATGAAAGGTATATAAGATTTTTTTTTAAAAAAAATTAATATACGTAAAAAATGTCAGAATGACACTGTTTACAATATAGAGAGAGTAAAAAACACTCACGGCTATATTCACCATGTAAAGATTAATTCTCGCAATCCTCAAAAGAAAAAAATGTATAAAGACATTGAAATTCTCTATATACATAGAATGTATATATATATATAGCATCATTAAATAGCTAAGGATAATTTTTCTATCCAATTATATTTAGCAAGAATTGTGGAGAACACTTACTAAATTCTGAGAATCTAAACATTTATATCTTCAGTTTTTTCTCACCTTTTTGTTTTCTTGTTTCCTTGTTGTTGTTGTCAACCCCTTTATTTTCCATCTAAGCTTGTTTACATTAGTATTAGTCTTTTAGACATGTTCTCTTACATCTACCGACCGTATGTGTGGTTCACCTTATTGTATACGTTATCCAATTTTAGTGTTAGATTACTATTTTTCTGTGATCGATCCCTATATATAACCGCTACAAAACCATGCATTGTGATTTAGGAATTAGAATTATATATAATATATGTGTAAAACCCCGGTTTTTAAAGAGTAACCGTGTCTAAAGAGAGTTTGAAATGATTGGTTTGATTATCTATATCATCAAAGTACATTTATTTTTTCGGTTATTTGTTTTGAGAAAAATCCACAATTAAATGTGTTTGTATTGGAGTAACTTTAGGATGAATGACTTTATGGGAAGTAATTTCTGAAATCGTACAAGCGAATACAAAGCAAAAATATATTTTTAGGAATAGTGAGACAACTTTTCAAAACTTCTTAGAATAGCATTTTCGACCGTTAGACGAAAAAGATCCGCAGATCCACAAAGAAGCGTCGGAGGATACAAGAGAGACGGTAAAGGGTATTACAATATGCTTGAACGAGTTTAGGATTTATTTTTCAAGACCATAAAATTGAACCATTACATACTAGAAAATCTTATGATATGGACTAGTTTTTGTTGGTTTAATCGCTAGTTGGCAATCCACCAAATGAGTAGCCACTAGGAACTTTAAAAAAAAAATTGATGCTAGTTGTCACAACCATATTGATCATCATCAATTTATAATACTATATAGAAGCAATAATAGCAATTTTAAAAATGCATTTATGCATATCAAACATGCGGTTAAGGAATGCAAAACGTCGCTCGTTGCTGGTACTTGAATTAGTATATATACTAATGTTCAATTTTGTAACTAACTTTCTATCATTTGCTATCACTAGAATTTGTCTTTAATTTGGATATTTAATTGATTATGATAGACTAGTTTCAAATCATAAAAGTTATTCAAGATAAATTATAAATCTATAATTCAATATAATTTTAGATGATATTACATGGATGACCAAAAGTATATTTAACTATTTTATGTACAATTTTGAATATTAATTAGACCATCACTATGCAGAAAAATTCAATACAATTATTGCAACAAAAGATGCATGAATCTCTTTGGATGAAAACGTGCATGTAGAAATCTTTTAGTCTTTGCAGCTTAACAATCTCGAATCTTTAAGTTTCAACTTAAAATTCATCTGAATGGCGATAAGTGGACTGACTCATGTCTCTTATACATTGTTAAGAATACCTTCCAATTTTCGATGTGGGATATTATCCCTAATACGCTCTCTCGAGATGATGACTCTTTTGGCCATAGATCTCGATATTTTTGGACAACGATCAAGTGAACCAACTTTTGGGTCGGATCGATTGGATCAAGTTGGATTGTACGGATCTAGACTTTGATACCATGTTAAGTTACATGAGCTTCCAATTTAAAATCAATTGACGATAAGTAGATTGGCTCATGTCTTTTATACATTGTTAAAAATACCTTCCAACTTTTGATGTGAAATATTTATCCCTAATAAATCCTCTCCGTTAATAGAGGAACCCGTATGCAAAATTCATATATAATATAAACACATATGTTTGACAATTTTTTTTTATATATATAGACAATTGTTTCTGTAGTGACAAACATGATGATGCATTGAGATAACAATAAGAGACAATTGAACAGTAAGATTGAGTTGAAAATTTAAAACAACTAAAAAACAGTTGACACAACATTTTCAACACGATAAAGAGATATTATATAAAGTCACGATCATGTATTATAATAAATGATTTATTTAGTCGGCACTAAAACAAAATAATTTATCTCGTTATATCGATGTCGGCTTGAATTCTAAAGAACTTTAGTCTATTTCTGATTATTTCTTTTTGTTTGTAGAAAGATGAATTAGTTAACTATTATTTTCACGTTTGAAATGTATTTTCACTAGTTATAACTTTTTTTGATTAGAAGGTTTACAATTAAAATCGTATAAGAGAGTATATTACTATGTAAGTCATATAGTTCTAAAGAGATATGCTTACTGATGTTTCTCTCATCATTTAGCACTAACAAACACCAACAAACCAAAATAGCAAAGAACATATAATATTAATATCTAGAATTTTCATCAAATTTCGTGTTTTTCAAATTTTTGGGAAATACTTTTATCATGTACATAAATATAACTAAAAATGTGATTTACTTTCTAATATTACTTTACAATTTTTTAAAATTACTTTTATGATGAATCTCGATTTAGTTAAAAATTTCCTGCTAATTGATCTTCTGATGTTTGATTATCCGCCTAACATTTCTGTCAAATTCATATTTTTTTCCAAATAGATTTTATATTTATATATATATATATATATATATATATTTGAATTATTTTCAAAATTACTAAAAGTGAAAACATGATTTGACAAAAATAAAAGAATAATAGACGTAAAAAACATTAGGCATTCACCATAATTATCTCATCATCGTTAGGTCGCACAAACTTAGTTTGCTTAATAGTAAACAAAAATTTTCCCAAAGAACACATTTCCATTTTGGGGATTTATTATTTTGCTAAAGTAAATTGTTTATTTTCATTGGTTTTTAAACTAAAAACAAATCGATAATAAATATATTGACTCATGTTATTTATATATTATTCAAGGTCTCCATCATACGTGCTCTCGAGATAATGGTTCGTCTAGCCATTAATCTTGTCAATATCTAGTATAAGATTAACTAATTTCATATTAAATTAGTCGGACCAGTTTCGGATCAGATCATTTTTTTATTAAATCGATCGAACATCTTTCGGTGGACCGATTAATTCAAATTTAGTGGGGCAACATGCATGGACAGACCTATTAGAGCATCTCCAATGAGTCTCTAAATGAGTATCCAAGGGAGTATCTAAGTTATTATTAAAATCAGAAATATCCAAAAAGTTAGAAATTGTATCTAATTTTAGAGACTTTTGGAACCGTATGTAAAAGAGTTGTGTGTAATTTTAGATACTCTGTGGGACCCGCAAATTAATTTTTAGTTAAAAAATTGTTTTAGATATTCAAGGGAATATCTACTATTGAAGATGTTCTTAACAACTTAAGGGGTTCACATGACATGTTAAATTTGAATTTTAACTAAAAAGTCATGTATATTTGATTTAATTTTATGGAAGAATTGGTAAAGATTGTACTTTAAACCCTTATTAAAAAATGTGTCGAATATATGAAGTACAATTTTTACAATGTTTGAGTCACTAATAACCTTTTTTTGTTACTTTTCATTATAACATCATAAAATATTTTATATGAGTTTTGAACGTACATCATGAACTCGGTAAGAATAATTTCTAGATCCGCCACTGGTAGTGTATATATATCATATGGGCGTCAATACGATATTAAGTTTCATTGGCTTCCAACTTAAAACCAATTGACAAGGAATCCTATTACTTATATATTATTCAAGATTCTAAAATATTTTCGTGGGACAATACTCTTCACATAAATTACAAAAAAAAATTGGGTTAAAAGGCAAATATGGATTGATGCTATTGTCATATAATAAATAAAATTTGTACGGGTCTTTTAAAATCATCAAAACAAATTTAGCCCGTGGGTCCATTTTTTTTTATCCCTTTTACTCACTAAACTTAGTGCAATATTTGTCCCATATCTTCCTTTACCCCATTACCATACCCCCCAAACAATTGTTGTATATATATATAAATGTAACGCAATTGATTGAGAAATGTCGACAAATACCTATCAAACTCTATCTCTCACTTTCCTTCATCAAAACTCATTCCCACAAAATTAATACATTTTTATCAAACTTTTTCTTCTTTCACTTCATTTGCCTTTTACTACATATATATATAAAACCTCAAAATACTATATTAGGTTAATGTGCACCATTGGTGTTTTTGTGGTGTAAAAAAGCTCTAGCTTCTTGAAGACAGATTCACAAATGATTGGTTCAAAGACTATTTCCAAGAAACCGGTTAAAGATTCCGGTAAGCATCCGGTTTACCGAGGAGTTAGAAAGAGGAATTGGGGAAAATGGGTATCGGAGATAAGAGAGCCAAAGAAGAAATCAAGAATCTGGCTTGGTACGTTTCCTTCACCGGAGATGGCTGCTCGTGCACACGACGTGGCGGCTTTAAGCATCAAAGGAGCCTCCGCTATACTTAACTTCCCTGACCTCGCCGGCTCTTTCCCACGGCCAAGCTCTCTTAACCCTCAAGACATACAAGCGGCCGCTCTAAAAGCTGCACACATGGAGATTATTACAACTTCATCACACTCTTCTCCTTCTTCTTCTTCTTCTTCTTCTTCTTCTTCTTCACCTTTTATGTTTTCTTCTTCTTCATTGGAGTCTCTTGTGTCATCATCCTATGAGACAGGATCAGAGGAGCTAGGAGAGATCGTTGAGCTACCGAGTTTGGGAACGAGTTATGATGGTTCGAGTCAACTTGGTAACGAGTTCATATTCTCTGACTCAGAAGAGTTTTGGGTTTATCCACCACAATGGTTAGAGAGTGATTATGAGATGATTACTAGCTCATTATCACAAGATTGGGATCTTCAAGGACTATATAATTATCAAAATTAATAATCATATAGTATGAAAATGACTTTATATATGTGTGTGTGGTTTAATTAGTAATAATGACGTGTTTGATTACGTTTTAGTGAGCCCTTTTATTTTGTGGGGTTAATTTAGGGTTTTTTTTCTTTTATCCAATTTTTTTTTTCAGTTTGTGTGTGAGTGTGAGAGTGAACTATATGAATACTTGTACATATATAATTTTCATAATGTGTGTGTGTGTGTTTTTTTTAAAAAAACTTTAAATCAGTTTGAACTTTTTTGAGAAATAGTTAATATTGGACTATATATATGAAAGCCTTTGAGTGTGGTTGTTGATATGAAATAATTCAATATTCCTTTTTCCCTCTTGCAAATTAACAAAACTTTCTTCTCATTATGCATATATAACCTAATCTTGACCAAGGGGTCAACGTGTACCTTTGTGTCTGTTGGCAACCGTGGAAGGCCAAGAATAGGTTACTTTTTACAACTGAGGTCACTCCAGTGGCGGAAGTTGTCCGTCTTTCCTTTGATGGAGCGCGAGAGTGGTTGGTTGCATCATGCCGCAGCATGAAGGTTTCCGCGGGTGGGAAAACTCAGTTGGGTCCAAAAGTTCCTACTGAATCCCCTATGGTCTTATCTTCTTCGTTTAAGTGTTGGGTGGATGCTTCTTGGAACGCGTCTAATAAACAATGTGGTATGGGATGGGTCTTTCGTACTACGAACGATGCCATGCTTGGTAAGTTCTTCTCCTTCAGGATGGATGTTCCCTCCTCTCTTGCGGCAGAAGCCTCTGCACTCTGGACAGCTCTAAGCCAAGCATCAGTTTTGGGAATTGATGATGTGCTCGTGCACTCGGACTCCCAGGTATTGGTCAATTTGATCAATCGCGTCGGGAATACCATATTGCTATCTCTGGTCTTTTGTCCGATATTCGGACGCTTATCCCTTCTTTCGTTTTTTTCTCTATTTCGTTTATTCCAAGAACTGCGAACATTCTAGCTGATTCGTTTGCTCGATGAGCTCTTTGTGCTCGAGATATCTCGATTTCTGAGGCTTAATAACATATTTGACCAAAAAAAAAACCTAATCTTGACCAATTGTTGATTTTTGCCTTTTTCTACTTTTTTTTCCCACTATCAGTTATTGGATTTTGATATTATATATATATTTATGTATATTAAGATATATATCCAACACTCGAATAGTTTAAACTTCGAGTCTTCTTGTATTATTGAATTAATAATGATCAAACAATATGACTTTTACTCATTTCATTTCTTTTTGTAATGCAAAAGAATCTCTTATTCTGTCTTTTGAGCACTAAGATAGTGTAATATTGTAATACAAGTAGCTAGTTTTGATTATAGTAAGTGTAAAACAAAATAAATATGTAAGTGTATGGTTCAAAATGGATGCTAATTTTTTTCTTTGTTGTCATCACTATCTTACGTCTCTTTTCATTTTTGACGTTGAAAAAGGCTATAAACTTTAATAATTAACTGTAATTAGTGTCCATTTTATAGAATCAGTCACTATCTTTTTTTTTTGGACATAGATTGAAAGAAGAATCTATTGAAATGACATCTCTACATATAATTAGGATTAACGTAATAAATGATTGCATAATTATGTTCATTGAACCATAAATGATTGGGTTGGAGAATGATTAAAAGATATCAAATAGTACCCATAAATACATTATTTTTCGTTTAGTGATAGCTACTTACAATAAGCAAGTGAACCTCAAATATAATAATTTTGTTTCTATTATGAGCGGAGTTCGTGGCAAAATTGAAAATAATTTTTTTTTACATCAATTGAAAATAAATTTTTAAATGTAAAGCTCTGCTGAAAATTTTGTTGTTAATACGAGTAATTAACATTTCTGTATATACAGCTAAATTTGTTTGTTGATAATGAGGTTTGTTGATATTCTTTTCGCTAGGGTGTAAAATTTAATATTTAACCAAAAATATTTATATATATAATATCATATATCACCAAAAAATCATGCGAACATTACGCCAAAAAATAATCACACAAACAGTGATAACTAAAATGCAATTAGTTCGAATATCTCCGAATAAAAATTAAGCTTTACCTTTAAAAGACAAAACTAACTTTTTGGCCAAACTTGTAATAAAAAAATTTCAACTTTTTTTTATTGCTTGCCATTTAAAGGATGCTCTCAATAATTGTAGGTGAAAGATATGTGTTAGTGGAGTCAGATATAGTAAAGACAAGTATATAATATGTGCAAATCCTTAATTTTAAATGTTTTTCTCCCGACATTACAATATTAAATTTTTAGCTTTAGCAAAGAAGTTACAAAAAATGACATTTTGATTGTTGCGGAAATTTTTGTTATCAACGTCCAGTTAATAATTGATTAAAAGAATTAACTTACCTTTTACAATAATGCAGCCTTGAAAGCCGTTTATTTGTATTATTTTTGTGATAAAAGGTTTTCAATTTAAATTGCAAAGACGAGTACAAATTTCGAGTTATGAAAAATTGAAAAGAACAAGTGGGCTCGTGGTTGCATCATTTCTGTTGCCATCTCACAGAACCGGGGTTCGAACCTTACACTTTTCTCTAGTGAAAGGAACTATTTATCATTAGGCTAGATGACAAAAAAAATGAGTACAAATAACATCAATTACTATGCAATTATTTAAGGACAGAAAAGAAGAACCACTAAACAAGTGGGCTTGATCTTGATCATAAGATACTAGAGGCACAAAAGGTTGTCCGAAAGTCGAAAATTTTACTATCTAACCCAACCAAATAAGCGAATCCGACTAAGTAGAAAGAGTAGAGAGAAGTCGATCAGCCGACAGAAGAAGTTTGAATCGCACAAAAACCAAGTGGTAATTGCAATCCTCCAATAGCCGATCACATATCACTTGAAGGAGGACCTAAATTTCAGCAGAAAGATGCATTTCCATAGCCGTTTATTTCGATGGTTGCTTTTCGGTTTTAGATAGATGTTCTAGAAAACTTGATATGATCATAAAAGACATATTCCAAATACACTAATTTTCTTTATCAGTATTTTCATTTGATGTAATTACTTGTAAAATGTTCTGATATGAAATATCATGAGTTAAATTTAAAGATAGGCTGAAACCGCATAAAGAAAATGAATTTAGACAAACACCCGTTAGGGTCTAACGCCTGCATTTATGCCCTCAAAAACCGACTTTCTAAACCGTCTAAACTTTTTTATTTGCGCCGCCGCACCCCCGCATATTTCAGCCTTCATAACATATTCTAATTCTATATTATACGTTTTCATCAACATTAAATTATACTTGAATCGTGTAGTATAATCTCCCGTATGACTCAAATCTGAAAACTGCAATATTTCTGTATAGCTTTAACGTCATATATATAATCTTTCAGAATTTTGTAATTTCAAAGACTGTCAATGAAACAAACATACTTCAAACTCTGTCAACTGAATTTATTTCAATTTTTTCACATGCATATCTATTATCTCGAACCAACAGATGAACTGATGATATACAATTTTAACAAAATAATTTGTTTAGTATTTGAACTTTTGGTAGAAGATGTGTGGATAATTTGTAAACCTATGTGGTATTTATATGACTGTCTACTATATATAAAATTGATTTTAGGGATATGATTATAAAGTTTAACGGTTCACTATAATAAATTAAAGAAATGGTATATATATATACTGAGGAGTAGAAATGGTCAATGACTGTTTGAAGATAAATTTGTATAACAAAAAATTATTCAATACTCAAATCAAGAAACAATTCATGCATCTTAATGAGTTGACAACAAACATAATTTTTTTTATTACATATTAAAAGTATTTAAATTCGAAATGACATTGCAACGGTGATCAGATGAGGACAATTATGTACCATGCCTTCTATATATCAAAATAGCTTTATTGACTAGTTCTAAAGTTGTAACTTCTTCTAAGGTCAGTTTGTGATGAAGCTAATGAGAAAAGCAAATCCTCTTTTGAGACCTTACTAAATCACATCAAATGAGATTTTACTTGGCCAAAATGTAATTGTTTAGAGCTACGCCAAGAAACCGAAACAAATGAGATAAAAAAACATTTTATACCTTTGCAATGCGTTACTATAAGTCGATCGTCTGTGAAAGTTCCAAAAAGATTAATAAAAGAAAGACTCTCAAGGACCGAGGACATTGTAGTCTGGTGGTTGAGTCTCAAGAGTCAATCCCCATGCACCTTCCTCCACCATCGAGTGAAGGGAATATGTGGAGCTAATGGGCTATCGGACTGGCCTGTTGTGGTCCGTTTGTTGATAAAAAAAAGACTCCCAAAAAAAGATTAGGTCCAAACGAAGATTCAATATGAATTCAATCTAAATTTGAAGCTAAACGAGAGTAAAATGTCGTCCAAATATATTTTGATTCCAAAGAATTTAGGGGCGGGCCAAAATGACTATATCGCTGGATGGGTATATGTATAAATAGTCATCGGGAGACTTAGACAAAAGAACGTTTAAGTGGTCTACGCCGAGCAACAAACCGGTCAGTTTGCTTGACTTGTTTTATGCTTTTTGGCATTAGCCGCGCGGATCCATGAGGCTCAGTAGGTGCATTATAGAACAAGTGACCGATGATTGATTCATTCAAACGGTTGTCTTTTCGCTTGTATTGTTTCTTCTGATCATGAATCCATGAAGCTTGGACATGTGAGTTAGCGTTTTTTGCTTCCCTATCTTTTTGTATATTTTTGTTGTTGATGATCAATATGTCCTTTGAGCTTTTAACTACATCTGTTAATGTTTCTTAATATTCAGTAGTAATGATTTGAGGCAAATAATAAGACGAATTATGTAATTTTATAACGAAATGTTCCCTAGTAAAAGGTAATCAACCTATTTTATAAACTTGAAATAAACCATAGAGTTATAGACTATATATTGTTATAAGTAAGGGGATGTCTTTAATTATTATTAGTTAAATATCTACTTTTGTTGACCATTCGCATTATTATTATTATTTGATAAATAACACTCACATTAATTTGCATTATAAGAATTAGTTACTTCTTCGGTCCCTTCATTTCTTAAAACGTGTCATTTTAAGGTTTTAGTTTTGTTTCATTATTTATTAAAAATATCTGGTTTTAGCTTCATTATTTTATTGTATGAAATGGAAAGAAATTTTTTTAACGTATTAGTGAAAAGCATATAAATATTTTTAATAATTTGTGTGAAAATTTTCTTAATAACACTTTTTGCGAAACAGATGAAGTATTCCTTAAGTAAAATATTATTTGAGTTTCTTCTAAAATATTCTTTTATTATTTCAGTGAGAATTCTTTTTCATTTACAATTTCTTTTTTTTGCTACAAATATTGTTAAAATTATCATTTTTTCTTCATCTGAAAATCACAAACCGAAAAAAGAAAATTATAGATTCCTAATTTTGCACGTGTGATAACGATCTCACTAATTTATGGACTCTCTCTTTTCGCGCCAAATTCCCCTGAGAAAAACTATAACGACCTCCATCAAACGACCTAAACCGTTGATATTCCCTTTTCATCTCAGCCGTTAGATCTGTTAATCAGAATCCTTAAAACTCGAATATTTATTGTTTTCAAACGAGGCCAAAGAGAGACGAAGAGCAAAGCAAACAAGATTTGGATTCTGACCGGAATCTTCCGCCGCCGCGTCAGTTAGATTCCTCCGTTCCCACGGCGGCTGTGGAGGCCAAAGATGGATCCTTCTCAAGAAAATACGAAGAAGCCGTCACACTCTGTTCTCGACTCACACTCGTCTCATCACTATCACATAGAAAAAGAAGACTTGCCTTCGTCTTCGCCGTCAGAAGTTAACTCGCCGAAACCACCACCGTCTTCGCAGCCACCATATATTCTTCTTATGGGGGCTAAGATATATTCTTCTCCGTCTCCGTCACCGTCTCAGCAAGAAGAAGAAGAAGAGTTGCCTTCTTCGCCGCCTTCAGGAGTAAACTCGCCGAAACCGCCACCGTCTTCGCAGCCACCAGCGACAGAAGCCAGCACACAGAACATCACGCCGCCACAAAAACCTCTGCTTCAACGGTTAAGACAATTTCGATTTCAAAGTTTCTTGAATCACATTCTTTCAGCTTTCATTCTCACGATTTTATCCGTTTTTTCGATTTCGTTTATGTGCAGAAAGCAAGAACCTTTGACACATAAATGCGAATGTTACTACTCAAGATGCTTGCGGCGGTAAGTTAAACTCTTTTTTTCATTCTCCATCTTTGATCTCTTCTCTGTTTTATTAACAATCTTTATCGATGTTACAAAGGTGGTGTTCATGCTTTTCATCGGGATCTCTTTGCAACGGTTGCAACTGTTTTAATTGTCACAACAATTTGGAAGACGATAGCGAAAGAATTAAAGCCATAGAGAAGACTCTAAAGCGTAATCCGAAAGCGTTTAAGTCAAAGATTGATGGATGTAACTGCAAGAAATCGGGATGCCTCCAGAAGTACTGCACGTGTTTCGGGGCGAATGTCGTATGTTTAGAGAAATGTAAATGTCAAGATTGCAAAAACTTTGAAGGAAGCGAAGAAAGATATCATATTCTTCATGGACATAAGGTCTCTGATACCAATGCAGCTCTCACCCGCGCCATCGGCTCTTGGAAGCCATCTGAATCAAGACAGAGGAAAGATTCACATTCTGCAGCTTCACAAGTTGTCCAACCGCATCATGCCAAAGAGCTAAGTTCGATTTTGGTCTCCAAATCGATGAATGTAGCAAAGAAATTTGCAGGTAACATAATCATAGTTATCGAGTATCGATATGTTTCTCATATAGCAAGAGAATAATGCTTTATACGGTGTTTCAGACGACGAAAGGAGGAAATGCGACAAAGATCCTTCACTTGATCAAGCCAAGAAAGATGCAGAACAAGAAAGACAGGTCCCTACAGGCTTCAGGGACTATTTCAGTCAATTCATGAACGAATGTCAAGAGACCAACAACACAAATCCGAGTAGAAAGAAACCAGAAGATGATGAAGAAGATGATCAAAGCCATAGAGACTCAATGTTTAGGGAATTTCTCTGATAGAAAAAACAAAAAATTTCTTTGCCATTTAACTCTCTTGTTTATAAGAATCAATGGTGTAAATTTTTTTGAGTGAATATTAATATTGTTTCTTAACAGTAAACCAATCTACATGATGATATTGTTTCTTAATATTTTGTAGTAATAATTTGAAACAAATACTGTAATTTATAACAGTAAAATGATTATCAACTTATTTTATAACCTTTGAAATAAAATTCATATAAACTATTATATTATAACTTAGGTATGCAAAAAAAAACATTCCACCGTAACTTTTTTTGCAATTTTATCTTCGATATTATCAATATATCACAAGTATGGTAGGAACAGTTATGTCGAGATTAGGAAATAGGGAACATACCCATCGGACCTCCAACGTTGTGTTTGCAGTCGAGCGGTATTCTGCTTCAGTTGACGACCGAACTACGTCTTTCTGTTTTTTACGACCATGAGATGGTGTGTCCTCCTAAATACATAACATAAGCATTTGTGGAAAAAGAAGTCTAAAATCTCATATTATTTAAACAATAAATTTTGAAAAAGAATTCAAAATTCAATGTTATTAGAATAGTATTTTTGAAATATATCCTATAATTTCGAGTAGTGAATTTTAGGATTTAGTTATGTGCATGATCTTGTAGACGAGCTGAAACTAAAAAAGGAAAAGACTATGACCTAATTTTTTTTAACGTCTTTGTATTTAGATTATGGAACTCTTTCTGTCTTTATAGAAGATATCATCCAAACCATACAGTATAAAGTTAAAACATATAGATGAGACTTGTATGAGAGACTTCTTTGCAATTCGATCCGCAACTTTATTTGAGTATCTTGGTACCCAAGCAAACTCTACGTCATGAAATCTTTCACGCCAAAACTCAACTTCCATAAAGAGGTCGTGTAGCTCAAAATGCAAACGTTCTCTGTTGACGAGCTTGATTAATGTTTGATTATCATCCTCGAAAATGCATCTCCGGATCATACTTGTTAAAGAGATATAATCGACGCCTGAACTTCTAGTTCCAAAGAATTGTTATAATGCTTCCCTCTACTTCTTCCTGCACAATTAATTTGTGGTTTATAAAATAGCTTTTGGTTTTTGGTTATCTGAAAACCACAATTTACCCCAACTAAAATTTGGGGAAAAAGATTATATAAAATTTAGAAGAACTAGTCTTAATTAAAACTAGTATTCTTTTATTTTCAACGATATTTTTTCTTCCATTTATGACTTTTTTTTTTGCTACAAATATTGTTAAAATTATCTCAAACCCAAATTCCGCGCCAAAATCTGTTTGTCTTCTCTTCGTATAAAAAAAAACTAAATCATATTGAGTAGTTAGAATATACAGTATTGAGTTTATCATCTCTTGAATAATATCTCTTAGATTCCTAGAATCTAGGAGCTTCTCTTAGTGTATATATGTAACCTTTATTCATATATCAACCTCTCTCTCGTGACTCTTTCTTCGAATCCTCAAGATTTGGATTCTAACCGGAATCTCTCGCCGCTTCAGTCATATTCCTCCGTTCCCACGGCGGCTGTGGAGGCCAAGATGGATCCTCCGTTGCCGCACACACCTCTGCTTCATGGGTTCGAAGTTTCTTGATCACATTCTTTCAGCTTGGTTCTTTCGGTTAGAGTTTTAACGTTTCTTCGATTTCGTTTAATATGCAGAAAGCAAGAACCTTTGAACCCACAAGACCAAAAGGATGAACAGAGACATTGCAAGTGTAAATATTCAAAGTGCTTGCAGCTGTAAGTTAAAACTCTCTCATTCTCCATCTTTGATCTCTTCTCTGTTTTCATCATTGTTTATATAAAAAAAAGTCTTTCTTAGGTATTGTGAATGCTTTGAATCTGGATCTCTTTGCAATGGTTGCAACTGTTTGAATTGTCATAACAATTCGGAAAACGAAAGCGAAAGACTTAAAGCCATCAAGGGGATTGTAGGGCGTAAACCGGATGCGTTCAAGCCAAAGATTGCTAGTAATCTTCATGGATGTCACTGTAAGAGATCAGGATGTCTCAAGAAGTACTGTGTGTGTTACGATGCGAATGTACTATGTTCAGAGAAGTGTAGATGTGAAGATTGCAAGAACATTGAAGGAACCGAAGAAAGAAATCGACCTCCTCAGGTCTCAGAAACCAATGCAGCTATCGACCGCGCCATCTGTTATTTGAAGCCATCTGAGCCGAGAAAGAGAAGACGCAGGAAAGATTCACATTCTGTAGCATCCAGAGGTTCATCTGAAGCTTCACAACTTGTCCAAAATCAGATGGTAAACATAGAGATTACAGAAGGTAACACTTCTCTGTTTACAATCCCTCACAACACCGCGGTATCTAAATCTACCGCACTCCCGAGCAACATCGCGGTATCCAAATCTACCGCACCTGCTTACAGGTTGGTACATATCAAACCATTCCTTGTGTGATATACTCATTCAAAACTACTTATCTTGACTGTATACATTTTCGATAGGTCGTCTCTGGCAAACACTATCCAGCCACATCATATCGAAGAGCTATGTTCGCTTTTGGTCTCCAGATCGATGGATGTAGCAAAGAACTTTTCAGGTACCGTATCATCGTTATATGTTTCTCATATAGCAAGATCTTTGTTAAGAGAATGCCTTACGTGAAATGTGAAACAGAGGAAAGGAAGAAATGCGACAAAGACCCTGCACTTGATCCAGCCAAGAGAGATGCTAATGAGATCAATGACTCTTCAGATGCTATTAGAATGCAGGAAGAGAAGCCTTTATCTCCAGTAACGCGTGCGTTGATGTGTGATGAGGAACCTATGATCACACCAGAGGAAGATAAAGAAGATGGAGGCACATACTCGGAGATGTACGAAGAACAAGAAAAGCAGGCCCTTACAGGCTTCAGGGACTATATCATTCAATTCATGAACAAATATCAATAGACCAACACGAATCAGAGTACAGAGAAACCAGAAGATGAAGAGCAAAGCCATGAAGACTCAAGCTTGGAGTAATGCTAAGGAACTTCTCTGACTAGATTCTTTAGCATCTAACTCTGTTTCTAACATAGGATCATATATCACATTCTTTTGAGTATCTACTTCAATATAATTTTCCTTAGATCAAACACTGATAAGCAACATAGCAACTACAAGACCTATAACTTAAAAGGCAACTTCCTTAAACAAAGAAACATGACTTTCGATTAAAACTCTTGGACATGTTCATATGTAACAAGCCAATAAATTCATATTCATAAGAAGAAACATCTCATTGTAACCTTACACATGTGAACTTTTCTCATAATGTATTTATTTTTCATGTGAAAGGAACTAAAGCAAGAGGATCACCCTTTCTTAGGCATAGCGGCAAGACGTGTGTACATGCGTGCCATTGAATTGAACCCTCTCACATCCCCAGATCTTAGAAGATTACCTTTATTACACCAACAAACGAGAATCCGCAAGTGTTTTCAAAAACAGATTGTAGTTAAAAGCAATTACATAGTAGTGATTGATACTAAACAAATAACTTATACCTGAGTCGCAGTTAAGAGGACTATCCGGTTCAGGATGAGCCATCAATGCTATGATTGCTCTACACACTGACTGAAGCGTCCACGCAGGACTCCACGCATTCTTCAATATATCCAAGCATATCTCTCCCGTCTACAAAACACGAAAACGGATTAAAAAGAAAATCTCTTTCGTAGGAGATTTAAACCCGTTTTTTTTTCCCGTTACCTTGAAATGCACATTTGGATGGAATATTTTAGTCAAAAACCGAACTTGAGGAGGTTGAAGCGGATACGGTTCAGGAACAGAAAATGCAAGCTGGAAAACTCCGCCTTCGTAAGGAGTTTCCGATGGTCCCTGTATGTCATCAAATAGTAAAAGATACTTCACATTTGTTCGTCGAAACGAAAGTATTCGTCGATAAAACCTCTTTACCTTGATAAGAGCAGTCCATTTGAAAATGTTGGTATCATCACACACTAATTGAATATCAGGATCAGCTACTTTCTCTCGTTGAACTTCTTTGTATTCCTTTAATAATCTCGCTCTTGATGCCTAAAATACATTATCCGGTATCTTAAAATTCGATATCATCAACATAATCTATGATGAAATCAAAGAGGAAAAGTTCAAAACCTGCATTGTTTGATTGATGATAGTGAGACACAATTGCTCAAGAACACGATCGTCACCACCAACTGCAAAAAAAGTTACACAAATGGTCGATCTTAATTGAATCGAACTTTGATTTGGGAAAAATCTGAAACCAAATTCCACAACGAGATCAAGTTCTAAGCAAAATCCAACATGAAATTATTAGATCTGGAAAGAATTATGATTAAAAATCTCAACAAAAAAACGAAGAGATTTAGGTTTTATCAATCTCTATATTTCGAGATCGACACAAACATTTGTAGAGTGAAAATATTGATGATTAGAGATGAAGTTAAAGGAAGGACGCGAAATCGTAAGCCTATTGAAGCAAAAATCAATGGAGATTTCACCTGCGCGTCAGAGAGAGAGAGAGAAGAAGAAGAAACGGCTATTGAACTTTTTGACAGCGTGAAGCTTCTTCTTCTTTCTAGACTGTTTGCGACAATCGGGGTGGGCATTTTATCTGAAACCCGAACTCCAACCAGAACCGAAATACCCGAATCAAATCCGATCCCGAATCAAAAAAATGTCTGAACGGATCTTGACTATAAGTATTTCGGGTTTCGGGTAATATTCGAATACGAACTCGAACGGATAACAGAAAAACCCGAGGAATCCGAAGAATCCAAACTTAAACCCGAATCTGAAACTCAATAAGTACTTGAAGATATCCAAATACCCGAAAAATAACTAAAATATCCGATAAAATACTTCAAAATACTTGCAAAATACAGAAAACACGAAAAAATACAGAAAAAAAAAACTCGAAATACCCGAAAAATGTGAAATACCTGAATCCGAGTACCCGACCTGAAATTACCCCAATCCGCATCTATCCGAATCAAATCCGAACCGAAAACTAGAAGTACCCGAATAAATTTTGTAGGGTTGGAGTTCGGAATAGCCCAACCCACGGCGAATTTTTTATTTTTATTGTCCATCGCACTGCGGCCGACGGTGGTTCCAATATTAGTATCCACAATTGTTCAATTTTGTTCAATTTTGGATAAGAAAAGATTTTTTTTTCCCGATAAATAGTTACACCACAAAAGTGTAAATCTATTATCTTTTTCCATCTAGTTGATAGTATATTAACATCATGTAAACTTGGAGTGCACACCATTTGAGAAAATGTTTTGATTCATAATAAAAACTGCATGGCCCGACCAAGTTTTGGAACTGTAAAGTTTCCAGTTCAAAAAACTGTAAATTTATGATCATATAAAAACATATCAATTGATGAGAGAGATGAAGGTAACAAAGACAAATCCTCACTCCAGCTTGATACGGTCCATGTCGTTTATGACACCTTCAAGCTGCAAAACAAAAACTAAAACAGTCAGATTCTTATCATGTAGACGCAAGTAGTTATGCGGTGTCTTCGATTCGGTTAGCATACCTTTGCAATCTGTCGCAAGAAGAAATCGCCATACCGTTTTGCGGGTTTTGATTCCACAACATAGATCATGTCCTGCAGTTTCGCAAGCTTTAAAGTTACTTCTAAAAGCAGTAAAGTGAACCGATGGAATTAACAAAATATATACGGACAGTACGAAAACCGTACATTGTTGATGTAGAAATCAATGTCTGCATTGGAGATGATCCTCCCATCGGAATCAACTGAATGCGTCTTGTGCTTGTATGTTAACAATATGGTCCTGAAATGCATGTCGAAGATATAAGAAAAGTACATTGCTGAGACACTTTTTCGTTAAAGCTATCTGCATCTTGATTCTCACCTTAGAGTTGGCTCATCGACTTCCATGTAGTTTGCAAGCTTAGCAAGAGAAATGGAGGAGTAGACTTTCAGGAATGTCCGCACTCCCGACAACAGCTGCTGCTGCTTTACCTCATATAGGAACATCTTCAATTGAAGCCTGTATGCATCCTGAGACGGAGAAGTCGGGATAGTTAAAAACTGTTTAAAACGCACAAGTCCTTATAGTTGTTAAAGCTGAGATACCTGGTTGTAATTGACAAGAGGTTCCTCGAAACTTGGTGGTGCTGAAGGGGTAATAAACTTGGGGCATGCATAGGAGAAGAGCTCGTCATAAATACCAAATGCTTCATCGTCGTATCGCTGCATCCTCATCATCTTTTCCCCATACTTCTCCCGCAGCTGAGAGTTGACGGACTCGTCAACAAGTTTTATTTGCGGGCAGAGTGAGAGGCAAACCGCAAGTAATGCATACATCTGCTCGTTCTTCTTCAGTATTTGCTCATACTGCGGTGATTTTTGGTGGTACTGCTTTGTCTTGTAGATGTAGAGGAGAATCTTGTTGAATTCACGAACAGCATCTACATACCTGTCAAAAGGTTTGCCCAATTATATCACCGGACTCTCATCACTAAGCTAAATGCAAACACGTATTCATACTGGGGGCATAACAACAGAAATAACTATCCTCGTGATCACACAAATAAAAGCGGTCTTAATCCTTGATTGTTTCGTCTATCATCAACTCACTTTTTTTAAACTAGAAGTATATTTCTCCACGGAGCTCTAAATTCAAGACAATTCAGTTTGCTAATTTTCTCATTGCAAATCATAAATGATTCCTAAGTGAAGGTCTGGTGTGAGAAAATATCGAGAAATTTTCTCGCTGAAAAAATTGTCAGATAAAAGAGAGGCTATACCTTCGCAACATAAGGTTGGCAAATCCGTAGTGGTATATAGTTGCGATATGGCATCCTATGACACTGGTGTAAACACCTTGCTGAGTGATGTCAATGGGCTGCAACCATTTCAGACCAGTATGGTAATCTCCCAGGAGGCAGTGAACACGCAACAGACCGACCATGCTGAAGTAACCAAGGACTTTCAACACGTTGCTTCCACCACTGTAGTCGTACCCATCAGTCGCAGTGAACTGTTCAAGTCCTTCCTTCTCTTGCTCCAGAATTTGGATGATTGTAGACTTTTCCACAAGTGCTTGCAAGAAGTTGAGTACCCCATACACATTCCAAGCCTGAGACGGAAAAGAAAGTTATGTCGCGAAAGTAAGCTAAGCTACATTACATACGTGCCACAAAAAAGGGCAACAGAAAGTGACGAGCGAGCACAACAGAATAAGTTAAGTGACAAATAAAATGATTGTAGCTCATGAGAACATCCAACGGAAGAATATACCTTATCGTGCTGTTTGAGCAATGCGATTTCCTGCTCTGTTTTGTTCTTCATCTTTGCTCGGTATTGACAAAAGCTTTGGAACTGATAGACAAACTCATCCACCATATCCCACAACCACTGGTTCGGCAACTGCATATTCACTACACCGTGCAACACCACCTTCCAAATTCCACAACAAACCACACAAACTCACTCAAATTCTCACAAAACTAGAACAACATCTTACTCTATCTTAGTCCAATACAGCTAAAAGCATCTCAACTTCACCTCAATAACCAAAACACCTAGATTCTACTAAAACCAATCCAAATCCAAATCCAAATCAAAATCAATCCAAAGAGAAGATAGCTTCTCAGAGAAAGAGAGATCTCACACCTGAAATAAGCTGCAATAGTTATCATAAGAATCAATCCTCTGCTTCAAAGTAGGAGACAACCTCGCATACAAATGTCGAAACCACATCTCGCGATATAGCAAACAGAAAACGTGATCGTTGTCTACATAAGGAGCAATAGCTTCCACAGATGGCCATGGCGTATCTTTGAAAAGCCTCTCCGATAAAGTCTGGAACGATGTCTCACACATCTGATGGATCTCGTAAACATTCTTCTCCCTAATGTGTCTGTACATGTGAACCACGAACGATTTCACAGAATCCGGCACATAATTTGGATCGTAGACAATGTCTTGACCGCCTTGTCGTTGAACGTCTTCGTAGTTTGCCGGAGCAACATCGTCGTACTCGTAGTTGCTCGCCATGACTGATGAAAAAACGAAATGGAGAAGAAGATGTGAAGTGGAGGAGAAGAAGAGGCGGAAGGAGAGAAAAAGATATCAACATTTGCGATTTAGGGTTTACATAAGAATAATCGATAACCGGTTTTTCAATTTACTGGTTTGGTTTTTAAAAGTTCGGTTTAGATTGGTATAAAGGTATTGGTTAGACCAAACTAAATTTCAATTTTGTTCTCTAGAAAAATGTCACAGCTTCTTCATCTTCACCATCTCTCGCTCTCACAATCTTCTCTTCGATTCAGATTCTCGCCTTTACCTTCTTTACATCGCCACCGTAAAGCTCCGTCGCCGAAACCACCGTCCAACTATTCCGTCTCCTTAACTCAAACCACCGTGTTTCATCCTCTCACAGTTTCCAGATCTCGAATAGCTTGCAGATTCAGCGAATCCGGTGAGATTTTTACCTGAATTCAATTTTCGCTCTGTTAATGATTTAGTTCGTAGCTCGAATTCGGATATGGTATTCGACTTATTCATACGATCAATCATCTTCTCTACTCTATTAAGCAAAGCATAGTTACTGTTTGATATGTGTTCTTTAGACATTACGCCACAATTTGAGCTAAGTAAAGTCGAAGAGAAGAGGAAACCACAAAAGCGAGCCAATGGCATATTTTGGATCATACTTATCAATCTTGGTATATATGTGGCTGATCACTTCTTTCAGGTATTGAAACATGTTGTTTGTATGTATCATCATCGATTAGTGTTGAGTTTTTGGTTTTGATTTCTTGAATCTCTAAGTTTGAGTTATCAGAATGAGTTGTAGATTGGAAAAACGATGTTTCGGTTGTTGAAAGCATCGTGATCTCGCATTGTGTGTAATACGTTTTGTAATCTTTATTCTATAGGTTCGCGGCATCAAATCTCTGTATTTGTATCACAATTTTCCGGCGTGGTACCAGTTTGTGACTGCAACATTCTGCCATGCTAACTGGTGAGAGCTCCTTACGCTTTCTTTAATTGTTTTCGCTTGTGTTTTTCTCTGGCTAATGCTGATTCTTAATATTGTTTTTTTATATGTTATAGGAATCATCTCTCCAGCAATCTTTTTTTCTTGTACATCTTTGGTGAAAGTTCAAGATTTTCACATAGTTAGATTATATATCTATCGGATAAGTTCAGAGCTAATGGACGTTGGGACTCTCATTCTGTGGTTAATAGGAAAGCTCGTTGAAGAAGAAGAAGGAAACTTTGGTTTGTGGCTGTCTTATTTGTTCACTGGTGTTGGAGCTAACCTGGTTTCTTGGTTAGTTTTGCCAAGAAATGCAGTTTCTGTTGGAGCATCGGGCGCTGTTTTTGGGTTATTTGCTATCAGCGTCCTCGTAAAGGTACTACATTTGTCTTCTCTCCTCGATTCAGGTCCTTGTAAATCAACCAGTAGGTAGTAATCTTAGTTTCAACTTCTTCTAAAACTTGATTTTGTAGATGTCTTGGGACTGGAGGAAAATCCTTGAAGTTCTTATATTGGGTCAGTTCGTTGTTGAGAGGGTAAGAATCGTTCCAGCATTTACGCGCTGCATTGCTTGCTTTCCCATTTTTCTCGTGGTTTCTACGTTTTTTGTCATACAATATATGGAAGAAAATGTCTTTAGGATTTTAAAAGTGATGAAAGTAATATTATTTGGTTCATTGAACCTTATAGGTAATGGAGGCAGCTCAAGCTTCAGCTGGAATATCGGGAACTATATATGGTGGTTATTCTTTGCAGACTGTTAATCACATTGCGCATCTCTCCGGTGCTCTTGTTGGTGTTGTCTTAGTTTGGCTTCTTAGCAAATTTCCTTCAGAATCTGTGGATCAAGAAGTTAAAAAATCCACCAAAAAGTGAGGAAAGTCGGTATAATCTTCCTGTCAGATACATAATAGCTGTCTATGAACTCGATGCTGATGAACGATTGATAGATTAAAAACAGAAACTGTACAATAGATTATGTACGACCATTCTGTTGTAATATACATGTAGTGAGTTCACAAAGTATTGACTCTGGAATTTCGACAGAACGATAGAAAATCAAATCTCTGGCTTGAGCCGAAGCTGGTTTTCGTCTTTTCAGTTCAAGAACACTGTACAAGACTGCACAAACTGCCCACTGATTCCAAACTGGGCTTGGGACTGCTTCTGGCATATGATTGGAACCCGAGCTCCGAGTTTGCAACCGGAAAGATTCATGGCTTTTGCAGTTGGAAGCTCCCGTTTCCCGACTGGAATCTGCAAAAGATTGAAACTCCCTGAGGACTGTTTCTGGTAAAGATTCTCTAACCTCTCGATCTCTATGTCTTTACATTTCAACGCGTTGATGGCTTTGTTGGACTCATCCGAGAGTCCCGCCACACGCCAAGCTTCTGCTAATAGCGTGAAGGTGGAATTCTCAGGCTTCACACCAAATCCTCTCATCATTTGCAAAACCTCTTCTGCTTTCCATGGTTGCTTCATTTCTAGATAACCCCACATCAACGTCTCAAACGTCTTTATATTCGGCGAGACCCCGAACTCGCACATCTTGTTGAAAACCCTCATCGCATCATCCATACTTCCGCCGCTACACCACCCGCTTATCACCGTGGTGAAGATCACAACATTGGGTCTGGATTCAACCATTGTCTCAAGAAGCTCCTCGGCTTTCTCGGGCTCTTTAGCCCTGACATAACCTTTGGCCAAAATGCTGTAAGCGTGAGCGTCTGGCTTGACTCCTGATTTGACCATTTCTTCAAACACTTGTGCCGCTTTCTCCATGTATCCAGCTGAGCTCCAAGCGTTCATCACAGTGCTGTACGTGATTACATCTGCCTTCACCTTACACTCCTTCATCAAGGTAAGAACCTGCATTTTCATTTTCATTACCAACTCGAGCTAACCCAAACACCATTAGTGAGAATCAATAGAGTTTTATTGTTTACCTCGTCGATGCCATCACGGTCCATGACCTCAACGAAGCCTTTGATCAATGAGTTCAAAACCACAAGGTTCGCATCAACTCTCATTTCCTTCATCTTCCGCACAAACCTTAATCCATCTCTCACTCTACCTTCTCTGCAATACCCTCCCACCACTATCCCACACGTTCTTCCATTCGGTTTAGCCTTCTCCTTATTAACCATCTTCTCGACCAGCTCTCTCTCAGCTCTCTCGGTCTCTCCTTTCTGCACATAACAGGTTGCGATGGTGTTATACGTCACTGTGTCTGGCTTGACTCCGCACGCTTCCATCTTATGCACTACCTTCCACGCCTCCTCCACCTTCCTCTTCTTGCACCAAGCTTGCACCAGCACATTGAACGTCCTTATATTCGGCCTAACATCAATGCTGTTCTCTTCCAACATTAGATCCAGCAGCTCGGATGATTTCTCAGGCTGGCCTGCAATCCCATACCCTTTGATCAAAGTGTTGTAAGTGCTCGTAGTCGGATTAAGACCAAGCTCTTTCATTTTAAACAGAGCCTGCACCGCGTCTTCTATGTTACCAGACTCAGAAAACGCGTTGATGACAGCATTAAAGAAAATCGAATCAGGCTTCGTCCCGCTCTTTTCCACCTCAGAGACAATGGACCTTATGGAGCCATACTGCTTCTGGACCGTCATCGCAGCTAAAAGAGTTGTGTAAGAGATCAAAGACGGTCTATGTCCCGTCTCTGCCAATGTATTGAAAACAGATTGCGCCTCGTGTGGCCGTCCCCTTTCAATCAAAACATTCATAAGTTTGGTTCTTGACCTCACCGTCCTGCAACTGCTTCCTTCGACACATGACTTGCACCGATACTCTCCTCCTTTGTTAACTATAGTCTGCACAAAAGAGTTCAAAAGCAAGCCTTTTTGCTCACTAGAAGATAGACCAGAGAGACATAGCTCCAAGTACTCAAAACAGCAAATTGTACTTTCAAAATCAAGTGTTCAAGAATCAGACAAGAAGATTTAGTGTCTCAAGATTTCATCAAACTAAAATAAAGTAACTGTAGAGAGATTTGATCAAAAGATGAACATGGTTACAACTCAAAGCCACAGATTCTTGAGATTCTTACCTTAATAGGAGTGAATCTTTCTGCATCAGACATAATTGGTTCTTTGTTCTCCCTTAAATCTCCCATGATTGCAACGAAGACAATGTAATTTAACTTCTCATCTTCTAGTTCATAAACTCAAGAAAGAGAGATAGGGTCCATAGAAAAAGGAAAAAAAAAATGTTTTTTTTTGTATTTTTTGATAAGGAAGAAGACAATGGAACTGGGAGATGAAGAATTTTTTTGTTTGCTGTCCACAAATAATATTTTTCTTTATCTTTTATCTTTTTTTCTCATTTTGTTGTATTTTCTCTCTAAAATCTCTAAAATCACAAATAATAATTTATTCACGATGGGGTTTATAACGGATTCATGAATTTATGGGTCTACTACAAAGGCCCAACACACAATAAAATCTCAAATAGTGAAAGCATTGACTAAAGAAGACAGAGGAGAGATGTGGTTCAAACTTATGTATGAAAACGTCACTAAAAACGTTAAACGGCAAGCTCAAATACAATTCGAAAGCAGCAAGACAAGACACAATTAATGATTTTGCAAAGCAGCTCTTAAAACTCAATACCAATTACCATATTATACATGAATAAAAGAACCAATATATTCATAACACAGAGGTTAAAGTTTTTTTTATGTGAAAACCCCTTTAGTCGGTATTTTTTTAATATATGGAGACCTCTTTAATTTACTGACTAAAAAGTTAATTAACGTTTCTACACCATGAGGTATATAGATCCAGTGTCGGTCCTAGTCTTGATGAGTCCAGAAGCAAAACAAAAAAAAGCTGATTTTTTTCTTTTATATATAAACATTTTGAAAAAATGGATAAAATCAAGAATATTCAAAATTATATGTATTTGGGGTGGGTTGCCAATACACTAAAGAACTCTTACAAGAAAAAAGGCTGGAAAATATGTTATCATATCAGCGGCCGGAAGCACTGGCTTCCTTGGCTTCCTATAAGGGTCGGGCCTGTGTAGATCGATTCTCCGAAGACGCGATTTATTGCATATATTAGTGGAGGAATGTTTATAGAAAATCTTACAAGTAAAACGTTTCGTCTTCGTGATTTGATACCGCAGATGGAGCGAAAATATTTATTTGGTGAAAAATTGTCTTAGTAGTTGTTTTTCAAAATTTGTCATAGAAATATTAATAATAACTAGGTAGATACTCACGCGATGTCGCGGGAATTTTTTTGTATCTTTTGATTCTGTCTTCGTTTTTAGGGCTTTCCTCATTATTTAAGCAATTGTTTCTCCCATTTCGTGCACATGGGACAAGCAGAAGCGTATGTCTCTATCTCAGTTGTCATGGTCTCTAAGCATTATGCGTGGTAAACATAGTCACGCGAAGGAACATCACCGATTGGAGCTCAGAGTTGGCAATAGAAGACCTCTCCTTTAGTAAGTTTGAGCAAACACAAGTCTGTTGATCGACAATGGAAGGAGAGAAGGAAAATTTGCTGTTACCGCCACTAAGTTTCTATCTTCCAAGACCTAAGTGTTTGGTATCAAATGACCATCTATGCCATTGAGAATACCCCCACAAGCTCAGAAAAAGTATTTATAGACCAACCACCTTCAGAAAATGCGTGATGGGATCCAACAACAAAGTCATTGCTACATGTTGAAAGCACAAAGGACGATATTCCTTCAGAGGTTGAGTTGTCATTATCAAGGGATTTCATTCCTAAGATTTGACTATCAAGAACCTGTCTAAACAGCTGATGCTCAGGCGAACGTCGTACCTTTCTGGATGGTGTAGATTTATGAAGAAGCAAACGTGTGTGACCCGATGAGAGATTACAGACTGGAGTGGAAACATAAGGCATGGAGAACAATGGCTTCGGTAGAGATGATAGAACAATACTTGGTGACTACAATACTTGGTGACTCAGCTAAATTCTTCACCTAAAATGCTTTCTACAGAGAAATTGAATTCTTAAGCTCAAACAAAAGTCAAATCAAATCTCTCACCTCAATGGGATCATAGCTTGCCAAGGGTGTCTCTGCTGCACATACAAATAGTTACAATAGACACAAAAAGAATATAATAAATAAGCTTAACTTCATTACAGTCAAATGCTTCTCCTTTACAAGATAGAATATAGTACATGTGCTATATAAAATCTCTCTCGGAACTATATGTAGTAACAATAAAAGAGAGAATGAAAACTATCAAGCTACTCACAAAGATTACGTAGATCATTTAGATGAAATGGAAAACGATTCAAGGAAAGAACTTAAAATAACGAAGTTAGATATGAATCTGATTAGTTTCACAATAATTGTTTGTCAGAGTGAATTACCCGAGGAAGGTGGGATTGTTGTCATATCCTAGACCCCTGAGCGAAGCAAAGATCGCCACATTCGAAGCGGAGGAAGACGATTGAATTCCCAACGATTTGGTTTTTCTAGTTATCGAAAATGCTATAGTCGATGGTCAGGAGATGACGGCAAGACGTTCTTTTGTTAATACGTCAGAATTTCTATATCTCGCCATGGATATCTTTGAAAGTATGCCGCTTAATTAAACCTAAGAAGCAACAAATTGGAAAAAACAGAGGATGAGGTGTATAGTCTACTTGTTTTAATTTTTTTATTTTAATTGGTTTTTAATTATTAAATTTTGGATGATGTCTCAAAATTTCGTGAAAAAATTGTTCTCACCTTAATTATTGTTTTATCTTTCTCGCATTCATATATTAATATAAGAGAAATTTACACTCATAGGCACTTTTATCTTTTTAATTACACCAATAGGCACATTGTGATTTGTGACTTTTAAGCACTTTTAAATTAACAATTACTTTAATTAATATCCTCAACTATCATCTCTCTCTTTCTTTTTTTTTATCTAGCATTTATATTCTTTTTTCTCTTTCTTCTCTCATCTTTTTTCTCTTTCTTCTCTCATCTATTAGTGCAATATAAGTTGTATTACAATTGTTTATATATTTTCTTTTGATTTCTCCTATCTTTCTTAATTTGAATATCTTAAATCAGATTTTCGTTACGTGTCGAGTTCTACTGATTTTGATCTCGATGTGTTATGTAAGAAATAACATATTGATTTTTGATATGAAAATGTTACGATTATATAAGAACGTTATGGGTGGAACAAATTAGTTTTGATCCTTGAGTCACAAGAAACCCAATCCTCATTTTTGTTTAATCTATTTTCTCCAATGTTTCAACCAACAAGTGTAAAGTTGATAAATAAATTGATAAATTAAATAACAATTTTATTAATAAAAAAATTCTACTTTATGAAATCTTGCGAGTAGACATGCTCTGATCTTTCTTTTTCGTGTCTTTTTGTATTTTCTTATGAATAAAGCAAAAAAACATCAAAAAAATATTTTCCATTTATATTAAAATTCGGTTCATTGAAAAAATAAAACAAAATCTAATAACAGAGATTTTGCGTAAAAAATGTGATGTGTATGTGTTCGGCGTATGATGTACTAGGTCTGGTGGACGATTTTGCGTAAAAAATGTGATGGA
>OVAN01000259.1:0-70131 GCA_900406275.1 Anastatica hierochuntica | reverse complement strand
AAGAAACATTGTCGTTGGGGTTGTTACGCCGATGAGCATTACTTGCCAACGTTTGTACACGTCATGTTTCCGGGGAAGAACGCGAACCGGTCCTTGACGTGGACCGATTGGTCGCGGAGAGGACCACATCCGAGGAAGTACACACGGCGGTTGGTGACGGCTGAGTTTTTTAAGAAGGTGAGGTATAGGGAAGAAGGGTGTGAGTACAATGGGAATAAGAGTAACATTTGTTACTTATTCGCTAGAAAATTTGATGATGGTTCGTTAGATAAGTTGATTCATTTTGCTCATAGGGTTATGGGATTTTAGTTTTTCTTTTCTTTAGGCCCATATTATACGAACCGGCCCATTTTGTAATTACAAAACTTTGTTCACATCACATCATCTCTATTTTTTTTCATATAAATCTTCATCTTCCTATTGCTATGTATGATAACTTAGAACATACATATAAGCACTAACAAGCAGGGCCGGCCCTGGACCCAAATAGATTAAATTTCGGCTTGCGGTTTATGAATATATAAATTTCCGGCCGCATTTTTTTGAAAACGTCTTTGGTCTTTTGGCATGTGGTAGTGTAATATATCTCGAGGTGAATGGTTCAAACTTTGGAATCGAATGCAGGTTCAAAAGTCTTTGAAAATCACCGACACTACTACTCTAACACAACTTTTGTTACATTTTCTGACCAAACTTATATTTAAACAGGACCCTTTTTTAGCTTGCGGTCTCATTTTTATCGGGTTCAGTTGTGTTAACAAAGATGGCTTCGATATTTTCATGTTTTTAAAAGGTCGTAAGTAGATAAATAGACCGATTTTACATAAATTTCTTTAAAATGACTACTTAATGCTTTTATAAAATTGGAAACCACAAGTCCAAATTTTATTCTGCTTAGGCTCAAGACAAACTTTGCATGATATACTCGTACTTCATAAACTTAAACATTATTGTAGCTAGGTACTTCCCTGTGCATCGCGTGAATATTTGCATTTATTATCATATTATTTTGTGGATGTAACTACATATTCTGATATGTAACTACATTTACAATTAGGTAACTTTATAGTCTTTCTACTAGTTATTCAAAGATTATTTTTTTAGCATGCATAGGAAATTATAATTAGGGACATAATAATAAGGCCATCTTTTAGCACGTATAAATGAAGCGGTTGAACAAGATCCAGATTTGAAAAACAAAAAGTTTATATAAACTTTTAAATATATGTATGAATTAAGGTCTAAAAATTTAATTTTCTAAATTATACTTATAAACTTTGGACCTATAAATTTTATAAAAGGTCGACTATTAAATTTTTAAAAATATATAAATTATTCCATCAAAAATATTGTTTATTTTTTTAATAAGATCCAAAAATAGTTCGACACGACCCTACGTAATAACATGGCCGTCCCATTTTTAAAGTTTTGTTTTAATTCAAAAAATTATAACTTTGAATGTGATATAACATGCAGTATGATAATGATGCCCTCGTAAAATTTGTATTAAACCTTCATATTGTGTGACTTGTTGCTTTTCATTTTTGTCACATGTGTAACTTGTTGCTTGATTGGGCTAGAAACCATAAAATGGAGTTTAAAAAGTGGACATGTGGCAACTTGAATTATAGATAAGTTTTTCGATTGTCGGATTCTCAGCTTTATGTACTCATTGATATCACCAAATCAATAGGCCAAATATGACTAGTGACTAAACTTATAGTATACACAGTAGCCACTTAGAATATAGTATATTTTTTAAAGTAGTAGTTGTCATTCAGCGTTGAGGGCCGCGAAAATTTTCTTTCGTCTTGTTTGTGATCACTTTTTTTAGAGATTATCAGCGCAAGCATAAAATTTTAAAATCACAGAGATCTTCGTGTCTCATCAGTGGCATTGATGTACTTATCGGATGGACTAAACTATTGTCTTGCAGTTCTGTTGGAGTTTTTAACTTTTTAATTTTATCCTTCTTGACGGATTTATTGTTTAGTTTCTGTGTTTTTTGATTTATCCGTAATTCGATAACACGATTCATTTCTTTTACCTCTATAAGACCAATAGATCTCTTTGGATTCTCCCTATCGGAGAATCTTGTACCGCGTATTTAATGAAAAAGGTTTCGGTGAAAACAAAAGTAGTTGTCATAAATGGATGACAATTACTATATTTATTTATGGATAAATTGATATAGTTAAAAACTTTAAAAGAAATAAAGTTTTCAACAGACCGTAATTCTCAATTGAAGTCCGTATGCATTCTCAACATAAATGGATGAGTTGCAGGAGAGTAAATACTAGTAGAAAAAATTGATATAGCCACGAAATTTGAAGCTATACGTTCTTAACTATTTTATTTCGTGGTTAGTTATAGTTATAGCCGATATTTTGACTACGATTAGTCATAGAATAAAATGTTTACGAGCGTATAGTCACGACTAAAGATTATATCATTTTTTCCTACTAGTTTAAGAAGTGTTCTACTACTTTTCCAACTTTTCTTTTTATTGTACTTTAAATATTAAGGGATACATATTGGATAGATATTCTTTATATCACTGATTCGTATATTTTTACACCGTTTTAGATTATTTTAAGCTCTTGACGAAAAAAATATTGTGTGATTAGCTTCTTAAATAAGTTTTTTTAAAATGTTTTAGGCCTAATTTCTTTTAAATGAATTATGTATATTATTTTACTTGTTTATATACACATATACAATATGTCCTTTGAGTTAAAATTTATATTTCCTAATGAAGCGTAAATTCAAGAATTTGCGTTTTAACTACACTTATTTTAGTATTTATCATATTTTAGTTGAAATTACCTTTAGTAGCTTTAGGATTTTGAACATTCTTATAGTAACATGCGCATTAGGTTGTATTGATTGGATTATGCTGAAATTTTTAGATCAAATGAATATCATTAGATCTATCTAATTCTAGCTAAGTCATTTCTAACTTGTTTTATGTATTGACATTCTACTAATTTTTTTCAACAAACAAAATTGATTTTCTTTTTCAAACAAAATTGATTTTCTTTTTCAAAGTCCAAACAAACAGAATTCAAAAGAAAATTCAGCCCTCTATAATTGGGTTGTTTAACAAAGTGATTCGTTGTTAAAATACTTGAGTAATATTTATCAAAATAAAAATAAAAATACTTGAGTAATATGTGGTTGTTTATTGATATAATTGGAGATTGGTGGAGCTCATATAATATAAGCCACCAAAGGGTATTTAAATTCATCAGCTATTATAAGTACGTGGCCGTATTGTTCTGTACGTGGCCGTTTATTAATTTTGTTTTAAATTATTTTATAATACATTAAACTTATTATTAAATTCATCAGCTATTATAAGAAATGGTCTACCCTCTAGCACTTAAGAGGACTAATCAAGATATAGGCGATTCTTATATAGTTTAGATTTTTACTAAATAAATCTATATATTTTTTAATATATAACATACTATATGATATCATATATTTCATAGTTAATATAATACAGATATCTTATGATAAAAGCATCTACCGAAAAATTCAAAATGTTATATCATAAATGAAAATTAGATAAAATAAAATGTTAAACCACATACTTATGAAACTAAAATATATAATTAGACTACACGTAAAAAATAAATGTTAATTAATTTTTGTTTTCTGAAAACCGTTTAGATCCGTCTAAACGGTTGTTATATAATTTTTTAGAACAGTGATCAATAGTAACCAAAAGTTTGCATATGGATAAGGCAGCTTCCAAGAAAAAGACACTTCTATATGTATCTTGTTTCCTCAAGACTTATCATGATTTTTTACCGCCCAATTATTATTTTCAAAAGTTTAGTTTAATTTCACTAAAAAGTGTTAAAGGAAATTTTTTTTTTTGTCAACAAACGAAATACTTAAATAATACTTATGTGTAAAGATATGTTAGTATGACTGTGGATAATTGAGAAATTGGCTTTTTATAGTTTAAGTTATATATCAAAATCATCAAATTAAATAGAAAGTCTTTTTCTGTATTATGTGAATAATAGCATCGTCCGAAAGACTATGTACCAATGACATAAAATACATCGTCGAGAAAATTTATTAATTAAACAATCGTTCCAAAAATGGTTTGAAGAGGACATGGACATTCTCCTGTGGTCTCATCGGTTTTGATACGTGTTTTTGGACAAGATGATTCGTAATAAACTTTTCTCTTTGCAGTCCGGTCAGTTTCACGGTGGCGGCTTGCTATTCCGGTGGCTTGGTTTGAGGTCTTCTTAGTTAGTTATTTGTTGATTTTTTTTCATTTATTTTTCTCTTTAAAATTTGTTCGCAATTTTAAATGCACTTTTTGTAAAGTTTTTTTAAATAAAAATAAAGTTTTACATTCCAACAAAAAAATAGTTTGAAAGTAATAACGTTTGATAGAGTACATTGTATTTAAAAAAGAAAAAGTTAATGTTTAAAAAAGCATGATTTTTGATAGAGACAAAACAAAAGTAGATTAATAAAAAGAAATTTGATAGGGACTAAGCTAAAAGAACACAAGTTTGGAGAGGAGGGTCGAGATTTTAAAACCCACCCGACAAGAAATTACCGGAGAAGAACAAATCAATTTAACGAACCTTCTTCGAAAATATTCACTTGACCCTATATATATAGATATAGTTTTATATTATTGAAACCATAAAGAATTTGGATAAGATTAATTTTCTTTAACAAAAAGGGAGACGCATGACATTCTATTTATAAAACGAATGATATATAAGTATATTTTCTCTGGTAACTTTTTTTTTTTTTTGTTAAACATGTATGATTATGATAGTTAATAATAGCTATTTCGGAATATCGTGACTCAACGGTGAGTACGGATTCATATGACAAATACCATGCGAGTTCGAACATTGTCGAAGGAAACTATCTCACGTTGGTCTTTGAACACCTCCACACGAGTATAAATCATTGCTTTCAACCCATTTGCAAATCCATACAGAACCTATTCGTGAACCACTTTTCTCCCGAAAATTACTCTAGATTAATTAAGACATAAGATTTACTCTTACATTATTAAAAAAAATAGCTAATAAATTTTAAGAAGCTATGAAAATAAAAATGGTTAGATCATTAAAATACGTTATATATGGTTTGATGAAATTATTTATGTATAAAAGAAGTTGTTATACATTAGAGTTATTTCAAACTTTGCCTTTCTGACATCAAATTAAGAAACAATATCTAAATATGTCTTTTCCAATTTTCATAACATTTCTCGATAGAGTAATTTTTATAATAGATATCATTAAAACCAACCATATATATTTCTCGATCGTAGTGAGGATCGTGCTTAAAATTCAACCGTCGGATCTAAAAAACCAAATATAAAAGAAGATCTCAATCGTCCACATGTCAACAAATGACCATTTCTCTTTTGGAGTTGACGTCAAAAGTCTTCCTGATTATGACGTAATAAAAAGAACATGACTTCTTCTGTATGTTGCCAGGTTGTTTCCTTTGTCGTTCTACGAACTTTCTTTATTTATTTTATAACATTAAACCAACCATATTATATATATACACATATAATCATATTTCTCCTTTAGATCAAATCAAAAACATTTTTATTCACATATCAAACCTAGATTTGATCTAAGCTCTCTCTCTTTCTCTAAGTATCTCACCATACTACTTTCATGGCGGGCAAGAGACTACTTCAAGATCTTGAATCAAATCAAGAAAATAAAACTGAGAAACGAATGAAATCTCTACCATCCATTGCCTCGTAAATTTTCTCATAATTTTCTTAATTTTTTGTTTTCTTATATTATATTATCATTAATCATATCTATAACCTTAATTTTTTTGTTTGGAACATGTTAACTTTTTTCAGTCTTTTGTATATATCTACATATATATATTTGTTTTTATTTTATGTATATTTTATCTCTCACACATATCTATGAAGAGATAGATATCTTATTTAGATTTTTACTACTTTTGTTTTATTTTTCTTCTGACATACTTTTTTGTTTATTATTTCTTTTTCATTTCCTTGAAAAATTCCAGTGTGTTTGGAACATTGCTTACGGAAAACAACATGAAGAGCTTTTCGTTAGCCCTAGAGCCTGTTCTCAGAAATGTCGTAAGTATACTTTAATTCCAACTTTTTTTTGTTATTTTATAAATTAAATACTTGTTTTCTATTAATATGACTATATTGTATGTTAAGTAGAAGTAGATTCATAGTTCATTAATATAGAGAATTGATCAAGATATTAACAAATTATCAATTTGATAATTATTGATATATATATATATATACTATATTTAATCACATATACATACTACTTAACTAACAAGTGCATGCATCTATAAGACTATAAATTAATATATACAAAATATAGATTTTGAACACTGAGACGACGTCAAATATACGAGTTGGAACTTGATAAAATAATAAAGATTCGATCATGTTGCTAATACTATACAAGTTTATGTACAAAGACATACGCATATATACATTGATATATAGTTTCATACATTATTATATCACAACCTCATGTAGATAATAATAATTATAATTACTTGAAAAGTTATATATCTTTTTCGATTATTAATAAGAAGACCTCCTCTCTAACCTAACATTTCAGTCAACTATATATATACAAAGAAAAGACAAAAGAACAGTCCACACACATAAACATATATGCTAATATCATTGACGTGATCGACATATATAGGCCTACATATTTAAATACCATTTTTACAAATAATGTCTTTATTAGCATATGATTTTGTTTCATGAAAATGGTTTTTTGGGTTTCTTGATATAAATTAGTATCTCGACATTAGTCGGTTGGATATTTCAACCTCGGGCCAAGCGTCGTGGTATCCAGTCCACTCTGTATCACAAAGTGTGTATCTACCATGGGTTTAATCGGATAACCG
Organism: Anastatica hierochuntica; assembly: GCA_900406275.1. Taxonomy (NCBI): domain Eukaryota; kingdom Viridiplantae; phylum Streptophyta; class Magnoliopsida; order Brassicales; family Brassicaceae; genus Anastatica; species Anastatica hierochuntica. The sequence goes on along the minus strand of OVAN01000259.1, from coordinate 63,195 downwards.
ATGAATTATAAAAGAAAAAATTAGGGTCTGGTTTGAAAATTATGGGGGTTTAAACTTTTACGGTATTAGAGACTAAATTCCTTAAACATAATTTTTTTTTTCGGTTTTGGGCCAATCGTTCTATACATATTAACTTAAAAATTTTTGGGGGCCGAGACCAATGTTTCATTTCGCTATGCTCAGGGTTTGCCTTGAATATATATATATATATATATATATTAGTATATAAAATCATTAGAGTATTTAAAGAGTAGTTACATCAAATATAATATTTTTATAAGAGTATTGTATAAACATACACACTCATGTTGAATAGGTGAGACAAGAAGTGGAACATGGAATAAACAAAAGACTTCGACCATTCTCTAGGTCATCATCGTTTCGTGTCGAAGCTCCGACATTAAAACTAATGTTTCGTAAGAACTTAATGACACCAATATTCACCGGAAGTAAAATATGTGACGTGGACAACAATCCACTAGAGATCATTCTTGTTGATGATTCAAACAATGATCATCATTCGATGGTTCCGGTTAATCTCAACCATCCAATGAGACTTGATGTTGTTGCTCTTCACGGAGACTTTCCTTCGGGTGATAAGTGGACTAGTGATGAGTTTGAACGTAACATTGTCAAAGAAAGAGATGGGAAACGTCCGTTACTTGCCGGAGAAGTAACCGTGACGGTGAGAAACGGTGTTGGAACCATTGGAGATATTGAGTTCACTGATAATTCTAGTTGGATACGTAGCCGCAAGTTTAGAATCGGTGTGAAAGTTGCTAAAGGAAGTAGCGGTCAAGGCGTTGCGGTTTGTGAAGCTATGACTGAAACGTTTGTTGTTAGAGATCATCGGGGAGAATGTAAGTTCCTTTTCCTAATTAACCAATTTTTTTTACTTTATTAGATATTAATAAATATAGAGTAAATATGGAAAAATGTTAAAAATAAAAAAATAATATACATATATATATATATATATCTAAAGTTAAAAATACATTATTAAACACTCCACTAGAAATATGTGATAATAACATATCACTAGAAGCATCTTTCAATTGTCGTTGACCTAACCACATATATATATATATATATATATATATATCCCATCTTATGGATATTATTACATTATACACTACAAAAAAACCCGTTTATTATTGCATCATTTTTTAAAAAATTTAGCATGTATGAATTATCGAGTCATTCTTTTAAAATGATTTTAAACCTAATGAAGCTAAATAAAATGACCTAATAATATATGCTTAGCATCATTTATATCAATTATGCATGTCCTGTTAATATATAGATTTTTTTATGCAACATATGTGCATTAGGAATACCTTAGAATGTTTTTTTTTGTAAAAATTTATTGCGATTTAAACTTTAAAATTTATTTGTCAAAACTATATTTATCAACTAATAGTTTTTTACATATATTTTTTGGTTTTTATATGTTTTAAGAGAATCTAGTTCTATTTATTTTTAATATTATGCTACAACTTTTCAGTATTTGGTCAATAACTTTGAAAGTCCTTTTAATTTTCCTAGTCATGATAAGTTTTCTGGTTGCTTTTGTGTCTATATCACACACAATTTTAAATTCCATTTTACTATTATATATGTTTTAAACAAAAACAAAAAAGATACTTTTGATATCGACCATACGCAAACGATTTGTCCCACTTATATAAATGCATCAAGTCTTTGGTCAATACTAATATTTTCCAATAACAAGCAAATATTAATCTAATGGGTTCAACAAACACATGCATAACATAAAGTACAAAATCTTGGACAATCAAAAATAAAATTTTAAATACCTTTTCTTTGATAAATTCACTTTTAAAATACTAATAATTTTTTTGTTTTGTTACAACGTGGGGTTGGTGAAGTGTACAAGAAACATCACCCACCAATGTTAGATGATGAAGTGTGGCGGCTAGAGAAGATAGGCAAAGGTGGAGCATTTCACAAGAAGCTCTCTTCTGCTAACATCAAAACTGTCCAAGACTTTTTGAAGTTATCCGTAGTTAACCTTGAGAAACTCCGACAGGTTTTAATTAAAAACCCAATTACTTTATCAATATTTGTCCTAATCGAGCGAGCCTTGTGGTCCAGTGGTAGTGGACGGGCCTTGGATGCTAACACATTCTGGGTTCGATCCTCCTGTTGCGGAAACTAAATCACATTGTCTCTACTCACTCACACGGATATGAGTTCGATTCTAGTTCGTCATCGACCTGGGTTTAACCCTTTTTTATAAAAAAATGAAAAATATTTGTCCTAATCAGTACAAAAAGTACAAGAACTAGGTTATGTTCGTTTTTGCATCTGGATACTGCATTATAGTAATTTGATTTATTTGACTAATAAGAGTTTTGTTTATTTACAGATTATGGGCCAAGGAATGTCTGATAAAATGTGGGATGTAACATCGAAACATGCTAGAGAATGTAATTTGGGAAACAAGTTGTATGTTCATCGAGGACCGGATTTTTTCGTGACCTTGAATCCGATATGCGAAGTTATGGAAGCAGTGATTAATGGTCAAGTTTTCTCCGGTCAAGAAGCATTGAATCAGGTATATATCTAGCTCAATAGACTTAGTTTTTCGACTACGAAACTGCGTTCTGATTTCGTCCATGGTACAATTTTGTTGTAGCTCGATATCAAGAATCTAGTTCGACAAGCTTACTCAAAGTGGAATTTGTTAGATGTGGTCGAAAGAAAAGCTAATGAGATTCCTCTTTTGACACAAGGTAACTGTTATTAACATTGTTTTGAATTTATAAAAAGATTTGGTTATGTATAGTACTAACAAAATTTTTAAATTACGTTATGCTTTGTGATCATATAGGTGATACTTTGGATCAACAATATGGTGTGAATCATTACCACAACATCGAAATCAATAGAGCGTATCAACAAAATGGATATGTTGCAGAGAGATCTACAAACAATTTGGAGATAATAAACGAAGGGTATGTAACGAATCCAATGGAATATGATATATGTTTCAATATCAATACCGGATCATCGTCGCGAAATCATATAAACCCTTTCGAAAATCCGCATCTACATTAGTAGTATTTATAAATATGAAGCCTCTTGCGACTTTCACTTTGGTTAAACTCTTTACATGTAAGAGTTTAATTTGCTACTTTGGTAAAACCATATGTATCCATAGATTGTATAGAGAGAGATGTGTGAAATTTAGAAAAAGAGAATGTTGTTTCTCTTTTGAATGTTATACCGTTTTTTTCACGTTTTGAAAACGTGATTCTGATGTAATCAATCGAATTTTAACGTTTTGGCGTTTTTGAAAAGTGAGTTCACTATACGTAGATGTTCTTTTTTGTTATTTCTAACTATGTTATTCCATCATTATCTTAACTACTTGAGATTTTCTTCACTTTCGGCGAAATAGAGGATCTTCAAAGTGAAGTTTGAACTTTGGAATTAGATGAGAATCTTAACAATTGTAAAACTTTAGTAGAATTTGATTGATTTGTTTGATCGATGTGTACAAAGTATTTATACAAATATGTAAGACGGTTAAACCTAACTAAGCCCAATATACATGTCGTGGCCCAATACTCCCCCTCAAGTTGGAGCATGGAGATTCACAATGCTCAACTTGGACGATAATTTCGCGAACTTTTGACGCCCAAGCGCCTTAGTAAGCAGATCCGCAAGTTGATCATCTGTGCCAACGTGGGCGGTAGCAATGAGGCCATCCTGGATAGCATCTCGTATAGCATGGCAATCAGCTTCAACATGCTTCGTACGTTCGTGAAAAACAGGATTGGCAGCAATATGAAGCGCAACTTGACTGTCACAAAAAAGTCGTACAGGCGTGGTTTGTGGGAAGCCAAGATCGGATAGTAGCTGAGATAGCCAAAGAACTTCATCAAGAGCAAGCCGCATGGATCGATATTCAGCTTCAGCGGAAGAACGCGATACCGTCTGTTGTTTTTTTGTTTTCCAAGAGATTGGTGAACCACCAAGGAGAGTCACATAAGCGCTCAAAGAACGTCGAGTCAATGGACATGAAGCCCAGTTTGAGTCACAATACACAGTAAGTGTTAAATTTGTATTAGAACGTAACAAGATACCTTGTCCAGGGCCAGACTTGAGGAAACGGACCACACGCAAGGCTGCCTCCCAATGAGCTTCGCGTGGAGTCTGCATGAACTGAGACAGCGTGTGGACGGAGTATGATAAATCCGGTCTGGTGATGAGAAGGTAAATGAGTCGACCTACAAGTCGTCTATACCGGCTTGGCTCCGCAAGAAATGGACTTTGATCCGAAGCCAAGTGATTATTTTGTTCCATCGGAAATGTCTCCGGTTTTGAACCGAGAAGGCCCGTCTCGGCGATAATGTCCAAGGCATATTTTCGTTGTGATAAGAAAATACCTTCGGTATTACGTGCTATCTCAAGACCGAGAAAATACTTAGCTTTGCCGAGATCTTTCATGTGGAAGCATTCCCCCTAGTAGTCTTTGAATATCCGCAAGGCTTCAGATTGATTTCCACAAATCAATAAGTCATCAACGTAAACAAGAACGCGCATCTCAACCTTATCATGGGAATAAGTAAAAAGTGAGTAATCGGAATAAGATTGATCAAATCCATACTCTTTTAAAGTCGTAGTCAACTTGGCGAACCAACAACGAGAGACTTGCTTAAGACCATAGAGAGATTTGTGCAAGCGACACACTTTGTTGGGAGCATGATGGCGAAAACCCAAAGGTAGTTTCATGTAAACCTCTTCTTCTAAGTCTCCATGTAGAAACGCATTATGTACATCCATTTGATGTACTTCCCAATTCTCGGCCGCAATGATTTTGAAGAGACTACGAATGGTGGTGACTTTAGCGACGGGAGCAAATGTTTCCGTAAAGTCTTCTCCCTCAACTTGATGATTCCCAAGGACAACCAAACGAGATTTATAGCGCTCAATGGTTTCATCGGCATTATACTTAATTTTGAAAACCCATTGGTTACCAAGAGCCTCTTTGCCTTCGGGTAGATCTTCAATGGTCCATGTACCAGTGAGCTCTAATGCGTCCACCTCACAGGTCATGGAATCACACCATATTTTGTCTCGTAAAGCCTCCTTGTAGCTCTTTGGCTCGACACCAGCAACAATGGCGACAAGAAAAGCTTGATGGCCAGAAGAAAATAAAGCGTCAGAGACATAGTGTTCAAGCATGTAAGGTGTGTTACCTGAAACCGTCGGAATCACTGTCGGAGCATCGGTGAGAACGGGGTGTGTATTATTGACGGCGGAAACGTTGTAGAGCAAGTAATCATCAAGCTTTTTCGGTGCATGTCTCTCGCGGTGACCACGACCCAACACGGGTAAAACAGGGGTCGGAGTGGTGATGTGAAACTCGGGCACAGAAGCTGGAACATTAGAAACCGAGATCGCAGGTAAAGCTGGTGTGTTATCATCATCAGAAACATCATCGGGTGGTGATGTTTCGGGCGAAAGCGGATCAGCATGTGTTATTGAAGATGTACTAACGTCATTAGCATCGTCACTACTCCCCCTGTCATTAACAGCTGGTGCAAAAAACCAATCTTCATCAACATGATCATGAGAATTCAATGGAGAACGTAGTGTTGGTGACGAGGAGGGAGCATGAGTTTTGTAAGGAAAAACATGTTCTTGAAATATGACATCCCGAGACACCAAAAACTCCTCTGTTTCAAGGTCATAAACACGCCATCTCTTTTTCCCAAAGGGATAACCGACAAAAACACAATGCCTACTACGAGCACTGAATTTATCCTTTTCTCGAGATTGACGATGTGTGTAACAAGAGGAGCCAAACACTTTAAGATGATCGTAAGAAGGCGGTTTACCAAAAAGAATCTCAGATGGTGATCGGCCATGGTGTATGGTTGTGGGTGTAAGGTTGATAACGTGAGCCGCGGTTAACACCGCCTCACCCCAAAACTTGATTGGCAAACTTGCTTGAAAGAGTAATGATCTGGCAACGTTTAAAATGTGACAGTGCTTGCGTTCGACGCGGCCATTCTGTTGAGGAGTTGCAACGCATGAGGTTTGATGAACAATCCCATGTTCTCGAAAGAAAGGAGCCAGACAAATGAACTATGTGCCATTGTCACTCCTCACGGTTTTAACAGATTTTTCGAACTGCTTTTCTGCATAAGAACAAAAATTTTGTAGAACTTGTTTTACTTCGGATTTCGCAAGCAGGAGATGGATCCAAATCGATCGCGAGAAATTATCCACAATCGTTAGAAAATACATCGCACCACAAGTAGACGAGATCCGATATGGGCCCCATACGTCGACATGAATCAATTCAAAACAATCCATTGTATTATTGTAACTATCATCAAAAGATTCTCGTGTTTGTTTAGCGCGAAAGCACACATCACAACTACTAGAAACATGATTCTTAGTACTAACGAAAGGTAAAGCTGAAAGTGCCGAAGAACCCGGATGCCCCAAACGTTGGTGCCACAAAGTCGATTCAGGAACCGCAGTCACTTTGTTAGCTCGAGCCGATGCAACATCCGTCAAATAATACACACCATCTCGTTCTTCATCGGCTCCAATCAGGGTCCTCGAAAAACGGTCCTGTAACACACATAAAGTGTCAGTGAATAACACAAAACAATTCTTCATCTGCTTCAACAACTTGGAAACTGAGATGAGAGAACAATTCAAATCCGGAACATAAAGGACATTGTATAAAGCAACATCATTGCTCAAAGTCAATGTGCCCATCGAAGTTGAGAGTGTTTTACTCCCATCCGCGAAACCAATGGTACATGGCAAGGTCTCTGTCACATCATGCAATAGAAACAAGTTCCCAGTCATGTGGTGCGAAGCCCCTGTGTCGATCACGACATCTCCGAGGAGCTTACCAGAGAGTTTATCGGTGACATTGCCTGATGTACGAGCTTGAGCCATCGCACCTATTGTCTGCCATTGTGCGGCTGTAAGCTCTGGCAGCGACACAACATTGTTTGTTGTAGCATGCGCAATAGTTGCTTGGGGTCCACGACCACCACCTCTGCCACCAGTACGTCCTCCAGACCTGCCAGCACCTCTCCCACCGAGCCGTGAGGCTCTCTCCGATACCCATTCAGGATACCCATTGAGCTGCCAACAATGAGACTTCTCATGTCCCGATTTACCGCAATGCGAACAGAGTAAACTGCTCCTGTCTTTGTTGCGATTGCCACTGCCGAGAGTTAGAGAATCCATACGCATTAGTCCCGAAGGATCTCCTCCCTGATCACGTCTTGGATCAATAACCGAACGTGTAGCAAAACCCATCGCATCCGATTGTGCTTCACGTGCTTTTGCGGCTGAGATCCTCTGTTCCTCTCTGATTACACGCGAATAAACATTAGCCAAGTCAGGTAAAGGATCTGCATCAACAATCGCATTGATCACATTGCCAAAACGTGACTCATCCAATCCCATGACGAATTGGTGAACTTTTTCTTCTTCTCTTTCAACCGCATATATGGAGCTAGCGGTACACGAACACACAAGCAATGGTTTGTAAGTGTATAGCTCATCCCATAAAGCAGCAAGCTTCCCGTAATAATCAATCACAGGTTGACCTTCTTGTCGTAGCGAGGCAATCTGCGTTCTGAGATGATGGACACGTACCTTATTAGCAACACAGAACTGCCTCTTCAGATTGTCCCATAAGCTGAAAGCATCTGTGACAAAAGATACAGTGGATCGAACACGGGGAGAGATAGATGTTCTTAACCAACCAATTACCATGGAGTTAACGGTTAACCACGCATCATAAGCAGGATCCGTAAGAGAGGGTTTAGCAATCGAGCCATCTATGAACCCTGTCTTCTTCTTGGCTCTGAGCGCATTCAACATCTCAGAAGCCCATTCGTTGTAGTTGTCTCCCGTTAACAACACCGAAGTAATCATAGCTCCGGGATTGTCCGATGGAAACAGAGTATACGCCGTGACCATAGTAGAATCACTACCAGGCTGCACAATTGCACCAACGGTGCTTGATTTTCCTTCGTCTCCTTCTCCAGCCATGATCGAACACAAGCTTGAAGAAGAAGTAAAAGGAAGAAAACGATGTAAAAACTTGGATCGATAAGTTTAAACCCTAATTAGGTTTAGGCTCTGATACCATGTAAAACTTTAGTAGAATTTGATTGATTTGTTTGATCGATGTGTACAAAGTATTTATACAAATATGTAAGACGGTTAAACCTAAGTAAGCCCAATATACATGTCGTGGCCCAATAACAATGCCAAGCTTTTTCGGTTTTGATCTCTCCGTCTGCTTCAGACGATCATCGAGGAACTGGCTTTGGTTCGATTCTCTTGTCAAGTATGTCATCTTCTTGAGATCTTTTTCGCTTTTCGACGAAATTGAATCATCAAAGTTCGCTTTCGGCGAAATTGAGGATCTTCAAAGTGAAGTTTGAGTTTCGAAATTAGATGAGAATCTTAACAAAGCCAAGCTTTTTCGGTTTTCGATCAAGAGATCACAATGACTACTAAATCAAACATTAACCAGTAACAATACAAAATTGATAAGTTGATTACCTACTAAGACCAAGAACACTAGTTAGTCTTCTTCTTCTACAGATCACATCAATGGCAAGACTGAAACCAAAGCTTGAAAGAAGACAATCAATGGCAATCTTATTACATTGATTTTATTATCTGAAGCTGTCGTGATTGTGGACGCAAGATTGATGACGAAGCTCCTTGACGAGAGCAGCAAGAGCTTCAGGGTTAAGACCAAGATCACAAAGAGCTATAAGAACAGACAAAGTATGTCGATCTAGTCCTGTCTCTAATATGTTCGACATTCGAAACACAAGCTCTAGTGATTCTCTAGCTGTTTCTGCTGCTTCCTGATCCATTCTTTGACCTAAAGATGATTCGAAAAATCAATTTCACTTTCCTCATTTTCTTTGTACAGATCTCAATTTGATTGTCGAAGGATTCAGGAGATAAACTAGAATCTTAAAAATGGATAAGAAAAAGAGAAGAACGGAGAAGCACGAACCGAGTAAGCGACGGAGATAACGAATGGAGTTGAATCTGAGATTCTCAGAGTTGTGAGAAACGAATCGAAGAAGACGAAGAGGAAACAGATTTTCAAGGGTAAAGGTGGACATAATAACCGGAATCGAATCGAGAAAACCGAAAAAAATTAAATTGAAATCGAACCGAAATTAAAAAATAACCAAATGGTTTTAATTTTTAGGAATCGAAAAACCGTAATTGAACTAGAACCGAACTGATAATCCAAAAAGCCGAAAATATCTAAAAACATTTTAAAGATCCAAAAATATCCGGAAGTACTTAACAACAAAACTCAAAATATTCGAACAATGCTTAATTCGAACGGAACCAAATTCATATCAAAACTCAAAATATTCGTACAATACTTAATTCGAACTGAACCAAATTCATATCGAACTAGAAAAGCGAAATATTTTAAGAACCGGAAGCATTTTATCCTGTAAAACGACCCCATTTTGATTAAAAAGATTAGACTAAAGAGCTTCACAATTTAGGCCGGTTAAGATTTAACCGGTATCTAAATTGATTAATCAGGACCAAAGGAGACCGACTAATTTGGGTTTAAGGACAATAGCAATCTTAGGCTAAAGGAAAGATTTGAAATTAGGATATGTCAAGTACTGGAAGGCACAGTGCTGTTGTTGCTCCTCCAGCCTCAGTGCAACACGGACCCGGCTGCTTAGAGCCTTTCTTTATGGCGTCGCTCGTATAGGCTAAGCCGGCAATGAAGTTGAATGGCTCTACTTTTCTTGAGCAACAATGAGTAACATAAGGATTGCACAAGTGAACAACCACTGGTTATGTGCAATAAACCCTTCAATGTCTAGAGTTTTAAAAGACCGGCTTATTAGCATTGGCTATAACCTCTGTGACGGTATATAAAACTTGTTGAATAGCTAAACAAATGAAAAAGAACCTTCAAAAAGTATATTTGTTGAATTGATTAAGAGTAGCATATTAATTTACCACAGAGGAAGCACAAAAACATGATTCTAATATCTAGTTATATATATTCAAAAGTCAGAACTTGCAACCAACTTACGCCGAAAAGCTGTTCTGTTTCGATTTACTATGCAGTTGCTTCCTTTTCAAAAATCTTCAATACCGGGATGTACTGCGACTGCGAGTCTGTAACCAAAACGCATTGTCTCAAATTTTTAACATAGGATGGGAAGATAATCACGGAGCGAATCAAAGCAAGAATAGCTGGAAATAGATAATCAGTTAGGAGGAGGCAAGTCAATGTTATATCAGCCACCGAGATTTTCAAACTTTGACAACACTAAAAGATAGAATCAAAGAATCTTATGTCTAAATCTTGAGTTGTTATTCTACTAAGGATCTGAATCTGGTCAGGATGACACCACGAAACATCTCTTCGTCCGAAGACGTCGAAAGATATCAAAAGTAAGCAAGAAATCACATGATTAAAGACCAAAACAGTTTCTAATAAGAAGTTGGAAACATCCCCTATGTCTCTAAAGTGCATATGCTTTTAATCCTATACAAGTAAAGAGTACAAAAAGCAATTGTTCTCTTTGCAAATCATCATCACTTGTTAAAAAAAAAACCGAAATTTTTGTCATTTCCAATTACAAGAAATCGAAAACTTACCAAGTTAATCACTTTCAGACTCAGAATAAGAGGAGTGATTAGAGTTTCGACCATCATTGTGGATAATAGAATCAGAAGAATCACCATCTCTCAAGTGACCATCACTCTCAATATCCGAATCAGACGAATCACCACCTCTTAGACCATCATCATCATCACTCTCAATATCTGAGTCAGTGGCATCAACCTTATGAGCATCGTTTATCGGATACTTGCGCACCTCCTCCATAACTTCATCGTCACTTTCATCGTGTTTCCCAGATAACTTCCTATTCATCATTGCTTCAAATAAATCTGGTAATGCATCCTCATCTCCATCTTCCAAAAAGCTTTTGATTCTCTTCTTCAGCTCTGTAAAACACAACAAAATTCTTCATTTTTCGTTCAAAAATCGAAAACCCATTTCGTCAAGATACTTGATTTCTAGAGATTGTACCTTCTTTAGAAAGAACCTCGTCGATTTTCGAACCACCACGCGACGAGTCGGAATCGGAAGAGAAGAAGACGAACCGGGAAGTAACTCGTTCTAGGGAAGAAACAACACAAGGGTTAGTGATAGAATATCGAAACTTGACGGGTGTGTGAAGGATATTACGAACTAACAAACTAGGAAGTCTCAGCGAAAATCGTCTCATGGGATTCGCCTTCAAGAATTAGGGTTTATCAGTGGGATTGCAAAATTAGGGATTTGAAAAAGAAGAAGAAGAAGGCATTGGGGATTTTGACTTTAACCGTTTTTTTTCTTCGTTAACCGTTTTTTTAACCGATCCCGACCGGTTCGGGACGAGTGTTGTTAACCGGTTCTCGTTCATAGTTTTTAAACGAGAATGCATACCTCAATGGTGGTCATATTATGTGTGATGTGGTAGATATGCCCAGAGCCGGTCCGAAGTATAGGCAATAGAATCGGTCGCTTAGGGCATCATGACCTTGAACAATCATTTTAATGGTGTATGGAGCATTGCAAATTTTTTTGCTTAAACAATAAGGGCACAAACTTTTATTGTGCGTAGGGCATTATAAAATTTTTGAAAATGTCGGACCGTCACTGGATATGCCAACAAAGGAGAGTCCCGAGTGTTATGCATAGTCCGAACTTGAAGATCCCACGAGAAACCTAAACCGTTAACAAAAACACTGATAATTGTAAGGTAGTTTTTTTATTCTTTGATGTATCTCCATGAGAAATCTAATTGAAGCTACAGATAAGTCATGAGTTTTTGATACAGTGCTTATGAATATCGTCTGAAGGCTAGAGATGAAGGAGCTAGAGAAAGTTTTCCGGTAAATCATACTTACCAAGAACATTTCCTACGTATGAATCTCCGGTTCTTGAATACGCAGCAAACCAGCAACACCTAAAAGAACAATCATTCACATAAGAGGAGAGTCTCGCCAATAAAAAGATTTAGAATTGCAATTTGCGTACTGTGGAGTAGATGGAAGAGACAGTTGCATACAACACAAGAATGAAGAAAGCTTTATAGTTTGTATAACCAACACAGTCATTAATCCAAAGGCAATGATGATTCTGTCACATATGTACATTAAAAAGAAAACAACTTTACAAACAAATCTCGATACACAAGGTTCTAATGGTAATGCTTCGACTCAAAAGAGATAAAATTTACCTACCATCTTCAACACACTCCTGCAAACTCGGCAATGGTGAGTCCGGGGAGGTTTATATACAAAGCACTTATCACATTTCCTTGTCTCTGTAGCCTAACAAAATGCATGCGAAAACCGAATCAGAAGAAGACGATTCTAAGCTCACTGGCTATCTCTCAAATTATCCAGGAGGAAACAATTTCAGAAATTAAGCAGTTACTTTACATCAATCAGATTAAGCCAATCTTACTAACACCAATCTTAAAACCTCAAGACACAAAGGAACAATCATTACAAGTAACAACATATAAGAATATCAACCAATTCAATCGGTGAAATCTTAAAGATTCCCAAATTTAACAATGGTACTAGTTCAAAAGAGTGAAGAAACTTCAACACAAACCAAGAGATTCTCCAAATGCGTCAAATTTCAAAGGAAGAGAAACAGAGCTTACGGTGCTATGAGACCAGCCAGAATCTTCAACATCAGGAGCATAACACGACCTGGGTCTATGAGAACGCAAAGGGAGAGAGAGAGAAGCCAAGAAGGTGAAGACGAAGGCGTTTAATTTCCCAGATGAAGTTTGTAAATCAACCCAATCATCGATGAAAACGAAGACTACACGAAAACCCATCACCAGAATCACCGAAAGGATCGAGAAGATTCTCCGGCAACTCATCGTCAGATCTCTCCGCCGTGGGTTTCGGAAATCGGAAAAAAAAAAAATTGGTCAGACACGTGTCATACGCGGGTCAACGCATAACGGACACGCGTCAACGAAACGGACCCCGTTTGAACGGGAAACGGATCCCGTTATACCATGATAACCGACATAAACCGACCTCGATTTGCGTGCAAACCGCGTCTAAACCGGGTCCAATCCGCGTTTTTTAAAGCCCAAAAATCAAAATTTTGTACCGGCCTTTTTAAAATTCTCTGGGCCAAACCAACCTTTTGGGCCGGTCAAATTAAGCCCAAAAATCTACCGATTTTGTTTGTACACAGAAAATGCCGTTGGTTAGTCTTCTTCTTCCTCCTTCAGCATTCTTTATCTGTTTGATTAATTTACATTCGTTTACGATCGGTCATGGCCTCATGGCGAATTCTTTGATGACGCTGGAGATTTTGGAAGAGGACTATATGGGTTTAGTGTATTTTCTTTGAAATCGATCGAATTTTCAAGTAATGTCTTCTGGGTTCGTGTTTCTCCTGCAGATAGTGTTTCTGTGGTGGCTTACAGTGTCGATCGACTGAAATAATTCATCTTCGTTCATGTCGTTGTCGAAGGCTTGTAGAGGGACTGGGGTTTATTCATATTTAGTAGAGAATCGCTTCTTAAGAGGTAAACAAAATTTGCCTGATATGCACATTAGGTGTTTGTTAAAATTCCTCAAAGAAAGCGCAAGTAGTGCTAAATGAGATGATTTGCATTCAATTTAACCTTGTGAGAGTTGCTGATGTAGGACTGTGCCTATATGATTGAATTATTGAGCTGATCCTACTCATATCCTTGCTGAATATTGTATGTAACCGGAGATCGGTGACGGATTTAGCTAGCTGTCTCTCGACACGGGGAAGCTAATGCCAGCTTCAGTACTCCTAGTAAATGTGGGGCATAACCATTTGATCATGTTGGGGCCTAACACATGTGTAAAAGCATGAAAACTTTGTAATCAGGACCGATCTAACAAGAATAGTGGCCATAATCGAAAATTATATATCAGTGGCCGTTTTTTAAATATATTATTTGAAATTTTAAGAATATTAATTGCATGTACATTTTAAAACATGCTAAACATTTGTAAATAGTATCTCTTTAGTAAATTGAATTTCGGTGGCCCTATACATATAACTATTATCATAACTAAATTTTTTGGTGGCCCTAAAATTATTCTCAAAATGTCGGTGGCTCTAATCGGTCGCTTACCTGGCTTATGCTCAAAGCCGGCCCTGCTTTGTATGATCAGAAATGCAAGACTTCGGATTTTCAAAAGCCACAAATGGAGTGACTAAAGAGTTCACATTGCGAACGAACGCAATAGATAGGGATCAGTAGACGATCTATAAGTTTGGTAGGTTGTTAGAAAAAGGTTATAATATTACATTTGGTGTTAATCACGAGCAAGTAACGAGTCTTGATAGCTAGAAATATAATTTGGCAAAGATAATAAACTTTGTCCCGGAGCTTTTGGGTCATGCTCCAACAGAATAATGTTGAGATTGGACTCTTGTTGGCACTCATCATTTATGTGAAGCACCTAACATACAATGCAATAATTTTCATTTAAAATGTTCTTTTGGTCATGCTCAACTACATTTCTCTTGCATCATCAAAACCATCTATAAATTCATGGATAATACAATAATTAAATACAAATATTTATAGAACTGACATTCGGTCATGCGGTGCGAAACATTTGTTTCAAACCTCAAAAAAATTTTGAATTAATATACATAAACCAACTGACGTACAAACCGAGCAAAAAAAAATACATATTGAATCGGCCTCTAAAACTGTATAAGTTTATAGTCCCTCAAATTTCAGAGCTACTTATTTCAGATGAAGTTGAAACAATCACATGAATTGTTTACAACAAAAAATGTTCCAATTAATATATGGCAATAAAGGAGGTTAGTTAAAATTTAAAAACTGCAGCTATATTCTTTGGATAATTGTGTTATATGCAAGTGGCAATGGTTTATACATTTAAGAACATATAGATTTATCATTTTGTGACACTATAAACAAAAATTAAATTGATTTGTGAGTTTTCTGACTTGTGACCCCTCTAATGTTTCTTCTCCTATTCTTTTACCTCGAATAAACGAAAACTGAAAATCACATCTGCCAAAGAAAAAGAAAAGTAAAAAGTGACAAAAAGTGAAAGAACCCCAAAAATTAAGAAAGAAGAAATTATTTAAATCAAGTCAAATATTGATACTTTGATTGGAAGTAAAATAATAATAATCCAAAAAGCTGGTGAGAATCTATTGAGTGGATAGCTAAATACCTATTTTGCCCCTACTTTACCTAAACATTTCAAACATACCACCCAACAGTACTGTACTCTAAAGTGTTAAGACTAATAAAAGTCAAGACACACCCATACTATTACAATAAAAACCTTTTTATGATATCAAAACTACAATATTTCATGAATTTTAGATGTGGTTGTTTCTAGTTTTTGAAACTAATTTTTGGATTTGGTTTTTTGAAATTCTTGATTTTTATCCATTCATAATTTATAGAATGATGTAAATTTTTTTCAAATAAACTAAAAATCCGAATGTTTGCAGTTATTTCATGCGTTTTAAAATAGTTTTTGGATTTTAGTTTTTTTATTGGGAGACTTACAAAAATACACCTTTGTATTGTCTGTTTTTCAAAAATACCTCTGCTTGAAAAAATTTTATTTTTATACCTCCTTTTTTAATGAAAAGACCATTATATCCCTAGACTAAAAGAAACCCTAAACGTTAAACCCTAAACCCTAAACCATAATTCCTAAACTTTAAACCCTAATAGCTAAACCCTAAACCCTAATCACTAAATCTTAAACCCTAAACCCTATTTGTGCAAATAGGAGGTGTATATTTGAGAACCATTAAAAGACATGTGTAAATGTAAAATTTCTTTTCCTTTTAAATGTATTTCTGTAAATTAATCTTTTTTATTATGGGGTAAGTTTTTGTTTTTCAAAAATTGATGATAATTTTCTTTTAAATTTCATGTTCAAAACACAAAAAATAATCAAAATATAAAAATTCACTATAAATTAGAAAATCTACTTTTATCAAAATCACAAATTGGGAAGAAAATTTTTTTTGATTTTACCAAAAACCAATGTAAAAACCACAAACAATTAGAGCTTAGGTTTTAAAAGTTTTTACCATTTTGCAAAGATAAAACTAAAAACTAATTTTACTTGCTTTTCAACTTTTTCAACGTAAGAATTTTTTTAACTTATATTTTGCAAAATTTTAAAACCAAAATTCAAACACTAAAATCTAAAAATCAAAATTCAAAATCCATTTAAAATTTACAAACATTCATAGCTTTAATTTGTAAATTATGGATTATTATCCATTAAATTATTTTTTTTAAATGGTACTACTAAAATACAACACTTTTTGAAAGAAAAAAAAATCCAATTCGGTTACTTTAGTAGACTTCAAACACAAACTAAAATAAATAAATAAAACTCGAGTTGATTAATTAATTAAAAAAGTAATTAACACGTTAACTAATTTCACTAATCCAACTTAAAACTCCCATCACTCCCTTCTTCCCCGCGCTCTGTCTCTTTCCCCACCTCTCCACTATCTCTCTCTCTCTCTCTCTCTCTGCTTAGAGAGAAGAAGAAGAAAGACAATGCCTTTTTCTGCAGATCCATCTTCTTCTTCAAAAACAATCGGTCAACACATAAGACTCCATAGACCCATGAAGAATCTCTCACAACCATTCGCAGTAGTAACCGATGAGCCTCTAATCCCTAAACCTAGCCGTATCTCCAAATCCGCCATGTCTACTTTCTTCCTCTTACCTTCATCAAACGAAACCACAAGGAAGAAGAAACCCATCACCCAAACGACGTCGTTTCGTGGCTTAGGCTGCACATCCTCCTCCGCCTCTCGCCAAGTCTCCGTCCCGGCGGTTATTCGCTCCTCCGCCGATTGGGATCCGAGTAATTCCAAAATCAAGAAGAAGAAGAACAAGAACAAGAACTACAATGGCGGTTCGGTTAAGATCTTGACCGAAGTCGGTGGAAACAGTTGCGCGGCGGCGGTTCCCGATGTTTGGTGCGGTCCTGGTGTTGGGTTTTCGACCGATGCGGTGGTCGGCGGTTCGATTGACGCCGTGGAGTCAGATCCTCCGAGGAGGAATATTCCGGCGAGACGCAAAATCGATGTCGACAAGACTAATAGTAGCGGTAATAATCATAGAGAGGTATAATTTTCTTCGGAAAAAAATCGAAAATTTTAAAATTATTCGTTACGTGTTCGTTTAATTTTTTAGTTTTTTTTTTAAATAGTTGTGATTTAGACTTTGTAAAATTGTTAATTTATTATAATATCTAAAGAATGTATGATTTGCGTTTATCTAGTGTTTTATAATTTAGTTTTCCGATTTGATTTAGGTTTTATCGTCTTGCTCTATATATATAAAAATATATGTAACAATCTTTAGAGTTTGTACTTTGTTACTTCTTCCTTATGTAAAATCTTCACTCTTGTGTAAAATTAAGGTTTCTTGTTCGTAATTTTGATTTTGTTGAGAGTTTTGATTTTGATTCTCAAAAACTCAAAACTGATATGTTCTTTGTAGGCTTCTTCTTCTGTTATTTTATCAAGAGGATCTCATAATCAAGAATCTAATCCTTACTTTGACTCTAATTCGACTCTTTTAACATCAAGGCCTTACCCTGATGGACTCTCTGAGGTAAGAGAGTGATTCTTCTTTTGTTTTAGTTTCGGGTCTTTAGAGAGATTAATGAATTTTTCCTTCATCTGGATGTGTTTTTGATTTCGTGTAGATGATGATGATACAAAATGGTTTTGTAATGGGAGGGATATTAAGTTCTTACGATCAATTCCGCGATATGAGACTCAACGTCGATGGCATGTCATACGAGGTATGTCCCTCTTACCTTAGATTAGCTATGTTCTTATGTGTGTTTTTGAGTTTTGTTTTTTTGTTGTATGGGAAAAAAAACAGCAACTCTTGGATCTTGGTGATAGAATTGGGTATGTGAACACTGGACTCGATGAAAAGCAAATCAAAAGCTCTCTCCGGAAAGTTAAACCATATCGGAAAACTACACCATTAGCAGATAGAAAATGCATCATCTGTCAAGTAAGTTGTTGTTTTAGAAAAACATAGAGTTTCTTCCTTGGAAGAAGTATTGTGTTCATGTGTTTGTTTTCGCAAACGATGTGCAGGAAGATTATGAGGCGAAGGACGAGGTAGGAAAGTTGCGATGCGAGCATAGGTTCCATATCCAATGTGTGAAACAATGGCTGTTGAGGAAGAACACTTGTCCTATTTGTAAAACTATGCCTTATGTTAAGTCTTAGAATAGTTATATATGTCCTTCTTCATCCTCTCTTCTGGTGATGGATGATTCTTGATTTTGGGATTGAACCCTAGTCACTATTTTGTGTTAGATTTTTTTTTTCTCAGGATTTTCTTATTCATGATTTGATAATTTTTATTTCTCCATGACAATTGTGTGAAACATTGTAAGAAACACCTCTATGGTTTTGGTTTTTTTTTTTTGAGTTAATATGCTTAGATCGATTAGTAAGACTAATCGGTAAAATTTTAGTCCCTTATCGTCCCATAAAATTTTAGAGCCGGCCCAAAGTTTGGAAGACATTTTGAAGTGTAAACCCTACGTTGAGTGTGGGTTAGATATTAGTTTTCACTGGTAATTATTATGTTTGTCAACTACAAAAATTGTTAGGTAGATCTAACATTAATAAAATTCACATGAAAATGATGAAATGGTTACGTGCAAGTAAATATAAGTGTATCTATAAGTTATCTACATAGAAGAATACAATGCCTCTTTGAGTTTCTTTTTCTAAGTTTCTTATTGCCTTAAAGATATATGTGTATAGATGAATGTATGTATGTATGTACCTTTTCTTTTTTACAACAAGAATCAGAAACCCATTTGAAGTTGTTGCTGATCTTTTAACTCTCGTCGTGGCGCTGAAGAAATTGAATAATCAACGGATATATTTCACTCCGAGCCTATAAGGATGATGAAAGAGCGAACATTATCAATGCATAACACCAATAGAGATAGAATACGAAGGAGGAGAAGTTGATAATACATACCGTTCGACCAGAAATCATATCCTGGTGGCCGTAGTGTGGACCTCCCGGTGATCCTAGAACTTTGAAAGTTGCTAGATGTTCAGGAATCAGCTTTATAGTATCTGTTCTTCAGATCAACACCATTGCAGATCGGTTAACGATTACATCAATCAACTGAAATGAATCTTGAGATGTTGTAAGTAACTAGCTACCGTATACTGCATCAGGAGGGCAGATTACGTCCCAGTCCCCTGCAAGAGCTAGAATCGGGACATTGCTTTTGCTTATATGATCTTTGTAATAGAAAGAACCGCTTCTGTCACGCAGACCACCGCGGTACACGGCTGTTGTTAGCTGATAGAGAAGCTTAGCTGGTACCGGACCTGTGTTTTTTTGGCATAAGAACGTTATTGTTATCGGAGAATATGCCTACTATGAAATTTGTTGAGAAGTTTGAGAAAATGTCAAGTAATTAAGCTTACATAAGCTGCTTAAAACAAGCTTCTCGATCAGTTCCGGTTCCATCATTTGAGGAGCA
Source organism: Anastatica hierochuntica (assembly GCA_900406275.1). Taxonomy (NCBI): domain Eukaryota; kingdom Viridiplantae; phylum Streptophyta; class Magnoliopsida; order Brassicales; family Brassicaceae; genus Anastatica; species Anastatica hierochuntica. The sequence continues at coordinate 43,539 of OVAN01000259.1, read as the reverse complement.
GAGATATTAGTAGTTAACCAAGACAAAGCATATGGAGGACGAAACATCAGAGGGTGAGCCATTTCGAGCATTGCATCAATCGGTAAGGCAGGCACCTTAAGAGCTTGTGCGGGCTCTTTCTGAAACAAATTTGACATTTAAGTCATATTTTTTTCTCTTCGGAGAGTGAAGTCAGTGCGGTGATTGATTCTTAAGTACTTGCCACAGGTAATAAGTACTTGAGGAGTGTTTGTGAGGATGAGTAATCCAATGTTGATGCAATAGTGGTGACGGAAGCCAACCCCGAATGCATTCCTTTTAAGCCTAGCGAAAAAGAGTGACTATGAGTTACATTGACAGCAAAATGTTCGAGAACATCAGCCTACGTGATGTATGAGAGAGCTTACCGCATTTTGAGAGCAAAGCATATAACAAGATACCACCCATTGAGTGACCAATTGCTAACAACTTCCCATCTTTAGGTTTGGTTTGCATCCTCACATACTCCATCTGAAACCCAAAATTTCGTACAAATTACGCTTAACTTGGCATAGTTTGCGGATGAAGAGGACTCCAACAACGCGAAGCCTCAATTAAAACAGAGGAATATCACCTCACCGCAGAAGGAATATCTTCTTCTAAATAGTTATCGAAATCCCAATTATAACGAGGGAAAATTTCAAACCGCTTCTTAAAATCTTCAACTCTCTTGGATAAACGGTCTTGCAACCCGAAGATCTTGAAACCTGCAGTTTCTTTTCTCAGTAACCAAACAGAACAACCCAAAACCGACAAATATAAACTAAAGAAAGGCAGAGAGCTAATGAAACAACCTCCATCAAGAACATTTTCCATCCTCTCAGAAACGTTTACGAGATTCTCCAGTAGATTCATGACTAATCGCTGATCGCCATTTCTCGATTCTGTCCTTCTTAATCAACAAAGTAAACTAACACACACACATAAGCAAATCAAAAGGAAATGATCATAATGACTTTACCAAGATTTGTATCAACAACATTGAGAGAACTCAATCCGGCTCCGCGGAGTTCAAGAATCCATGTATCAAATCCTGAACCAGACATGAATCTCGCAAACGAAGACTATATATACATACATACTTGTGTTACAAGAATCCACTTAAAGAGATCGAAGATTCGAAATCGTAGTTGTTACTAATAATCAAAATCACCTCAGGGGAAAGATCGTATGTTAAAGCATTACAAGCGATCCCAGACAATAGGAGTAAAGGATGATTCCTCTGCGGTGATTTACGGGAAGGAAGATATCGCCAGAGAGCTAAACGCCAATCGGAATCGGGAACGGGAACGTAGTGGAGTTCGTCCGCCGTGAAGATTTTATTCTCCGGCGGATTTGAGATGGATCCGATCGACGGAGATGAGTCGACTCGGCGGAGTTGCAGCGAGGAGAAGGAGTGGCGGGGAAGGGGATGATTGAGTAGAGAAGAGGCTACGACGGAGGAAGTGAGTGAACCTGAGCTTAGATCAAACCGGAGAATATCCATAACCACCGCGAATCACCGCCGATCGTCGCCGGAGCAGAGCAACGGTTACGTAATTTATAGAGGTGGTGAAAGATCTCACTCACTCACTCAATCTCTATTTCTATTTCTAATTTTTGTGGTTAAGACTTAAGATTTTGTTTATAAAAAATAAAATAAAAAAGGTAAAATTTTTAAACTTAAATCCATCTCCACAAATATAGAAAAATAATCTTCGTCGCAAAAATTAAATAATAAAACAGATTACTTTTTAAATTAGTGAATGAAGATAAAAGGCCAGTGCATTATTATTTATTCATCAACATTTATCTTTTTAATTGTTAATATCAACATTTATCATTTGTTTTTAAATTATTTTATTTCTTCACTGGTTCTGCATTTTTGCATCCAATAACAAAATTTTTTGAGTGATAAAATAGCTCTTTATAGTAAAAAAAAGCTCTTTATATCAAAAAAAACATAAACGAAATAAATAATTCATTACTAAGTTAAACTATATAAGATGGTTTTCGACTATTAAAAACTTTTGTTGTATTGCATGGCTAACAAAAAATAGTAGGCATAAGTTTATTGTGTAGATAATTTTTTAATAGATGACATATTTAATATATAAATTTTTTTAGAAATATTAAATATGACTACTGAATAAGTAAATATAATATTTACCACATGAATTTTTTTTCACGATTTTTAATTGTGGCTCATATTTCAAAATTAAAATCAAAACATGTTGAATATTTTTCATTTATTTAAAAAAATCGTTACCAATTTTTATTTTTTTTAAAAAAAGCAAAAAATAAATTTATGCTGACATATCAACAAACATACTACATTTAATGTTTTTCACTTTAATATACAAAAAGTTTACAGAACGAATGTTATAAATTTGTACTTTTCCCGCAATTTTTTTGAAGTGTTTTATGCAACTGTCCACAAACTTATAGAACCGATGTTGGGTGGTTGAAAATTGCTCAACTTCATTCACATTCATATTCACATTCAACATCAACACCAATTTCAACATTCACATTCACATTCACACTTACTTTGAGTCCGCGAATATAAGATTCTCATTCGAATATATAAGATTCACAAGATTCAAAATGCCAAATTTGTCAGCACAAATCAGCAATAGTACATGATGCTCATCAATCATACACATATACTTAGTTTCACAACACTTACGCAATCTATAGCACCCTAACTCTCCTTACTCGTGGGACTTACTCGGGCATGGTTAGATCGAGCTGAGGTTTCGCGCTGCGGAGAAATTGAATCAAAACTCATAAAGAGGGAGAATATAGTTTTCGTCCACATATTAAGAATCTACTTACTTATCTTCCGATTTGACTATAGAAATAATGTGTTTAGCCACATCTGATGCAGCGTCCGGTTTCGCAGCATTGAAAGCCCGCTCGCTCATTTCTGTCATCAGTTCTTCGTTCCCTAACAATTGTAACCAACTCAATGAGAGAATGTTAAGAAGATAAGATAGTTTTTTCCCCTACTTTGCAAAGTTTTGTTTACCTAGAATATCTTCAATGGCAGCTCGAAGAGTGATCGAATCTAGCTCTTCTTCCGTTATCACCTTTGATCCAACAATATCCGCCATTAAAGAAGCACTCCTTACTTGATCACCTTCATCGGTATGTGGTGATGGTATCTAACAAACAAAGAACACATTCAATGCTTTGAAAACTAGAAAGAACACATCCCAATCTCTTGATGCAAATTCGATGAAATCAACATACCAAAATAGAAGGTTTGCCTAAAGCCATGATCTCTGAACAAGTCATTGCTCCGGCTCTCGAGATAACCAAATCCGCAGCCGCATAAGCCACACATATCGGTCGCAAGAATCTTATATAACAAAAACACCACATCTTTTTTAACAACCAAATCATTTAATTAGAAAACTCCACGATTGGAAGCGAAAGAGTTTACAAAGGAAATATCTCTAGAGCTAGATCTGGTAGCTCGTTCTTAACAATATGCTTTTGAGTGCAAAGAAGGCGAAATTAACGAAATATTAACTTACGGGGATAGAAGGAGACGAGGATGGCTTCTAACAAGACTATCCATTTCATCAAAAGCTTCAACACCAGTTTGCCAAATGAAGAACCAATTCTCATGTTCAAACAACATCTGAGAGTAACAATTAAGCAAAGCTATGTTAATGGCGTTTGCTCCTAAAGATCCACCAAGCACAAGCACAACTTTAGCTTCCGACACAGCTCCTGCCCATTGTCCGAACAAGCTCACACGCGCCGCTCCTTTCGAGGCGTACCGTCGAAGTGCTTGTCTTATCGGATTACCGTAGACAACGCACTTCGCGGCGGCTCGTTTAGGAAGATTGGTGACTGTACAGTTGAAAGGAACGAAGATTGTGTCGGCGAAGAAGGAGAGAATCCAATTTGTGGTTCCTGGAATTGAATCTTGTTCTTGGAGGACGAGTTTGAGTCCGGTGAAGACGGCAGCGATGCATACCGGAAAAGAAGCGTGTCCTCCGGTGCCGACGACGATTTGGGGTTTGAATTCGCGGAGGATTTTGTAGGATTCGAAGGTGGATTTGATGAGGCGGAGAGGGAAACGGAGGAAAGAGGTGAAGCACATGAACGGCCGGGAGGATGATGATCCGACGGTGGAGATGGCGGAGAAATCGAATCCGGCGGATGGGACCGTCGTGCTCTCCATGCTATTTGGGAATCCGATAAAGAGAATCCGGGCAAATGGGTCGGCGGATTTCAGCTCGTCGCCGATCGCAACCGCCGAAGAGATGTGTCCGGCGGTGCCTCCGGCGGATATCACGACTCTTATGCCGGAGATTTCTTCGTTTTTTGCGGCGGAGACGATGAGAGTGTGGTTGATTCGGCGGTCTACTGAGAGACAACAAACGAAGGAGGAGGAGAAGGAAGTGAGTCGAGTAGAAACGAGTTTGGTTGAAGGGTAAAATGGTAAATTTTGAGAGAGGAAGGAGGAGATCGCCATGGAAGAGATAAAAGGAGAAGCTTTGAAGTCAAAATCTCACTGAAACATTTGGGTTGAAGAAGAAGAAGAAGTTGATGATGATGATGATAATGCTTAGAACTATAAACCATATGAATGGGTGAGAGATGCAATACAAAATTATCAGTATTGTTGAGAGGAAGAAGATGATCGAAGAAGCGAGAAGATCTTAAAGGTTTTTGTTGTCGGTATAGTCAGAGTTAGCTTTTGTAGCGATATCAAAAAAAGTCAACTTCTTTGTTCTGTAATATTTTTGTTGTTGCCACGAGGGGAAGATATATTTTTTTTTTTTGATAACTAAAAGGGTTAAACCCAGGTCAATGATGAACTAGACCTAACCTCTGGGTGTGAGGCCAGCCCACGGATAGATTCCCTCACTGGAACCCTGATGGTGTTTGCCACCAGGTCCCGTCTCCTTACCACCAGACCACAAGTCCTTCTCAAGATATATTGTTATTTACATATTTTGGAATAGTATTATAGTAAACAAACCCAACTCTATATTTTGGAGTGAAAAGTTGAATAATATTTCTAAAGATGTTCTGGTATAAATTTAACAATGAGTTGATTTTTGTGTGAGAAAGAGAATCCTTGAAAGATTTGAGAATCATCTTTAAAATTATTTCAATGAGTTTTTTCATCATTAAGAAAAAAAATAGAAGTGAAACAGAGAATGAGATGAATCTTTACAAATGAAAAAGTTATAGCAGAGCATATTACCCGGGTCCCAAAACTCGAATTCCTACTTCAAAAGGGGGGGTCACGGTGTGCGCATTCCTCGTATTTTACATACGCCTTCTGAAAGAAACGGTTTCGGATCTGAACCAGATTTGACATAAACGTCAAACTGATATTGTTTCACGATAGTTCGAGTATTATTCGAATCCAGTCTGAAATCGAATAGGTTCCGAAAAAATTCAAAAATTCAAAAAATCCAAAAAAATATGAATCCAAACTCGAAAATAAAACAATAGTAAGCATAAAAATACCAAGCATTAGAATAAATATCCATACATAAGTATTCAATCCTAAATAAGTAAGTTAGTATTCAATTTCATATTTAATTTTTATAGTTAATGTGGCATATATAGAGGTTGAGAAGATATTTGATGCCAAAATTAAAAGCTGGAAATAGGCGTTAGAGAGTATGCGAAGTATGAATTACCTGAAAGTTATCTTTAGTGCATCCACTGCGGATATAATTCAGACTATGTACAAGCCAATGGAAAGGCCGTCATGGTTGGGACACGTAACATAGTTCCTTAGATTTACATAAGGAAAAAACAATTAGATGACGTTTAAGGAGCAAGTGTAGTGAATTACAATAGAATGCAATCATATGTAGTATGGAGTGAACCGTCGTGATTGAGGGAGTTCTTTGAAAAAGAAAGAGATGATACTAGAGTGTATACCTCTTACTTTTTTAGTACCTGAAGCTACTGTGGAAGGAAATTAGCCGGAAGTTGAAAATGATTCCTTGGATTTGTTTTACTCTGTTTCTTTAGATTGTTTTTATTCTGGTTAGGTGCCTTTTGGCTTTAGAAGGAAAAAAAAATATTCAAGTTTATATGTTGTACAGTGAATTTTATTTTTGAATATTTGAATATTATTAGATATAATCAAGTGCTTAATGAGTATTGTAGGTGAAAATATTCGAACTGATTCCAAAAAACATGAAAGATACAAAAAATCAAAATCTGAATATCCAAATCAAACCCGAGAAACCCGATTTGAGAGGTAAAAATATTCTAATGTGGTTTAGACCTTTCGCTCCAAAATTTAAAAACCAAAAATCGAATTCGAACGGATACCCGAACATCAAATCTTAACTTATAGAGGCAATTAGTTTTTTATACTAATTTAATTTTTCACCACTACTAATACTTTCAAAATCTCTATCCTGCTGCCACGTTGAACGAATGAAATAGACCATTCAACTATGTGATCTGCGATCTACTTATGTGAAAAAAGGAAGAGAATCCTTCTTTGACAAATCTAAAAGTTTGATTTGTTTAAGGAAGACGAGTTTGTGTTTCTTTTTATTTAACGAATGAAATAGATTGTTTCCAATATTATTTTAAGAAATCCATGGATAATGTGAACTACATTATATTATCATGTATATTGTTATTTTTGTGATATGAAAATAAAGAAAGAAAATCCTTCTTTGACAAAATCTCAAAGTTTGATTTGTTTAAGGAAGACGTGTTCGTGTTCTTTTTATTTTTAACGAATGAAATAGATGGTTCTATTATTTATTTAATAAATCTATGATAATATTAACTACATATAATTATCTATTTCGATCTGTTTAATTAATTTGCAGTCTAAAAGATTTATGGTAATGCAAAAAAAAAAAACAAGTGTTTTGACTTAGTTTCTATCTCTCTGACTCTTTCCAGTGATAAGTTTAAATAGTCATATTTGTTTAGTCTATTGTACATTTTTCCCGGTAATTTCGGACCACAACCGGCTGACCCGTCAGTCTATTGTACATTAAACATATACTACTTCACCAATCTCTTTCAATTTTTTTTTTGTTTTTTGTTAGCCACACATTAATCGGAAACACTTTGGTTGTCTAATTTTAAAAAATGTATATACAAAAATACAATTATTAAATAAAGCACAGTACAAAAAACGTAAACCAAATTGTCTGTTTGTTTATTCGGTATCAAAACCAAAAAAAAAATCTAGATACCAATTATGTAATCCTTGTTTATTTTTATCAGAGTCAAAGAGAAATCTGGATACCAATTATGCAATCCTTGAAATTTATGTTTTGATATTTTTGTTTCGAATTAAGTGATATATATATATTCGTTTAGTTTGATTGTGTCAATTTTTCAAATTTATTTTACTATTAGTTGGATTATTTTAATATAAGTAACAAATACATTTTTAACTTTGAAAAAAATACAAATGATTTTTTTTTTGGTATAACTCACTCAACCGATAATGTAAAAAAATATTTTAGCATTAAAATTTTAAAAATCAGAACATAAGAAAAAATGTCAAAAAAAATTAGTTACAAAAAAAAAAAATTTTGTCAAACTTGGCCTTTGGGTTTTTGGTCGACTAAAAATCTTTGTTGCCTCTTCCTCATTTGCAGCTATCTTTTTATACTCTTCCACACATGAACAACACAAGAGAGAACCCTAAAATCGACCAAGCTTCCTTCAATTACAACGTTTAAGATTCTATAACTTGAAGGGTTTTGATCATTTTTCGAAATATGCTTTTGTGTATATGAGTGCGATCTTGATATGTCCGTAGCAGATAACATCAGGTGATTTGATTTGACCCATTTGATTCAATTTCATTGATTTTACTTTCAAATTTTCAAAATTTATGCTTTTAAATCCCAAAAGTTTCAAACTTTCAATACTTAGAGATGATTTTGGAAGTGCCCTTGAGCTTGAAATGTTCTGTCTCAATCGAAAGTTTCAAAAAGTTTTGATCTTTAATTGATCGATTAGTTGAAATGTTATTGTGATAGGATGGAGAATGAATCTGATGATTTGGTTAGTGATAATGTTGCTGAGATTGATGTGAGTGATGAAGAGATTGATGCGGAGGAGCTTGAGAGAAGGATGTGGAAAGATCGTGTTAGGCTTAAGAGAATCAAAGAACGACAAAAAGGCGGTTCTAAAGGAACGAAGGAGATGATGCCTAAGAAAATCTCTGATCAAGCACAGAGGAAGAAAATGTCTAGAGCTCAAGATGGTATACTTAAATACATGTTGAAGCTAATGGAAGTATGTAAAGTTCGCGGGTTTGTTTACGGTATTATACCCGAGAAGGGAAAGCCGGTGAGCGGTTCTTCTGATAATATAAGAGCTTGGTGGAAAGAGAAAGTTAAGTTTGATAAGAACGGTCCAGCTGCGATTGCTAAATACGAAGAGGAGTGTTTAGCTTTCGGGAAATCTGATGGGAATAGGAGTTCGCAGTTTGTTCTCCAAGACTTGCAAGATGCAACTTTAGGGTCTCTGTTGTCTTCTTTGATGCAACATTGTGATCCTCCGCAGAGGAAGTATCCGTTGGAGAAAGGGACTCCGCCGCCTTGGTGGCCAACGGGGAATGAAGAATGGTGGGTTAAACTCGGTCTACCTCAAAGCCAGAGTCCTCCTTATAAGAAACCGCACGATCTCAAGAAGATGTGGAAGGTTGGAGTTTTAACGGCAGTGATCAATCATATGTCGCCTGATATTGCGAAGATTAAGAGGCATGTTCGCCAGTCGAAATGTTTACAGGATAAGATGACAGCTAAAGAGAGTGCGATCTGGTTAGCGGTTTTGAACCAAGAGGAATCACTCATTCAGCAGCCTAGTAGTGACAATGGGACATCTAATGTAACCGAGACACATCGAAGAAGTAATAATAACGCTGACAGGAGTAAAACCGTGATCAACAGTGACAGTGACTATGATGTTGATGGGACAGAGCATGCTTCGGGTTCAGTTTCGTCTAAAGACAATAGAAGAAACCATATTCAAAACGAACAACCAACAGCCATCTCACATCAAGATAAAACAGAGAAACATCGCCGAAAGAAAAGACCCAGAATCATATCCCGAATTGTCAATCGACAAGAGGAGGAGCAAGCAGAAGTTGAACAAAGAAATGTTTTACCGGATATGAACCACGTTGATGCTCCTCTGCTGGAATACAATATCAACGGTACTCTTCAAGAAGAAGGTGTTGTAGAACCAAACATTGCCTTAGGACAAGAGGAGAATGGTCTGGAATTAATGGTTCCCGAGTTCGATAACCACTATACTTATCTCCCAACTCCACCTGTTAACGGACAAGCTATCATACCTTTAGACGAAAGGCCAATGCTCTATGAACCAAACCCTAATCAAGAACTGCAGTTCGGGTCAGGTTATAACTTCTATAATCCCTCTGCGGTGTTTGTGCATAACCAGGAAGAAGACATCATCCATACGCAGATAGAAACGAATGCACAAGCACAACCACCACCTCACGACAACGGGTTTGATTCCCAAGGAGGAGTACTTCAACTCAATGGGAATGAAGAAGACGGCGACACGGGAAGAGAATTGCTTCCTCGGTTTCAGAGTGAAGAAGAAGAAAAGCTATTGGAGAGTAACATTCTGTCTCCTTTGAATGACTTGGAGTTTGATAGTAGTGCCTTTTACTTTGATGTTGATTGCTCATGGTTTGGAGCTTAGTTTCTTTACCATTTTTTGTTTGAGAAATTACATAAGTTTCTAGTAGACTATACTCTATACACCATCTAATACTTTATTTTCTTGCCTTAGTTTTATAAATGTTTTCATATGTTTTTTACTATTGTTTTGTGTAGGTTCATAAGGACAATGGCAATACTCTGGTTAGTATAGTAGATTTGTTAAGAGAGACAATTTTATTTTTGAACATAATAATTTGTTAGACACATTGCTTCTCCCATTGTAAGAACTCATGGGAAAGCAGTTTAGTGTATATATCCTTACTTTGTAAATTAATGTGTGAGTAATTCATCAAAAAGTGTTAAAGAGAATCCTGATTATTGTATGTTCAATTTCAACTTCTTTTTCTCCTTTTTCCAATTCTGCCTAATTACGGTATCTTCAATCTCACCCTATTTTTCACTTTAAAATAGGTTTACTCTATAAATAGAGTAATTCATTTATCTTTTATTCATCACTCTATGTTTCACTCTATAATAGAGTTGTTTCACTTCAAATTAGAGGACCGTTGGAGTATAACGTAACTCTACTCTATTTTGAAGGAAAATAAAGTGATCCACGGGAGATGGTCTTACACTCTTCGATGTTCACATCATGTTATTTGATATTTTCTCTAGCTATTTTGGATGGGTTAGAAGGTTAGTTATTCATATAAACTTGTGGAGAACTATAAATTCATTGTTCTTTAAATTAATAAAATATCTTCGTCCAACGGTATTAATTTATAGAGGTTTATTGTGGATGAGAAAACGGTATTAAAGATTTATAAATTAATCTTTGAGTAATTCATCAAAAAGTGTTAAAGAGAATTCTGATTCTTGTATGTTCAATTTCAACTTCTTTTTCTCCTTTTTGCAATTCTGCCTAATTACGATATCTCCAATCTCACTCTATTTTTCACTTTAAAATAGGTTTACTCTATAAATAGAGTAATTCATTTATCTTTTATTCGTCACTCTATGTTTCACTCTATAATAGAGTTGTTTCACTTCAAATTAGAGGGCTATTGGAGTATAACGTAACTCTATATAATAGAGTTACTCTATTTTGAAGGAAAAAATAGAGTGATAGAGTGATCCAATGGAGATGGTCTTACACTCTTCGATGTTCACATCATGTTATTTGATATTTTCTTTAGCGATTTTGGAGGGGTTCGAAAACTAGTTATTCATATAAATTTGTGGAGAAGTATAAATTCGTAGTTCTTTAAATTAATAAAATATCTCCGCTCAAAAGTATTAATTTATAGAGGTTTACTATGGATCAAAAAACAATAAAGAAGAAGGATAAAAGTTTGATTCAAATCAATCATTGCTCATGTTGCATATCCAAAAGAAATTTGCAAAATTGGCTAAAAACCCATTTGTAAAAGTCAAGGTTTTGGAGATCAACAACTTCAATCAAAACACCTAAAAGGAAGAAATTCAAAATCACCGGATAGAAGCTGAATCCTAGTTTCAAGAGATAGGCTTAAATATCGAAGATTTGAGTAAGAAATCACCTTAGTGTCAGTGGCTTTGAATACGATTCCGTAAGTACAATAACATCCCCTTAGTGTCAGTGGCTGGCTTTGAATACGATTCCGTAAGTAACTTGACCAGGAAGTTACCGTTTAAGATATTTTATTTTAACACCGATTGAACCGAAAGTTACAATATCACATATATTTTAATCTTAATTCTATTATAAATGATGAGCAATCAGAAGCCGTCTGTAACTCATACGATTAAGATGAACAACTTTACAAACGACTCCATGACGCAGTTCTCCTCGATAGACAAGCTCTCCCCGCAACACACAAGACCACAACAAACGATCCTGCATGCAGCACTTTGGAATCTCCTAAAATTAGCACCTGAAAAATCAGCAAGAAGTTGCATTATCTGGAATACGATCCTAAACCTGGTGTAAAAACCTTTAAAATCTTTGACCACTAGTCCAAGGTGTTTCCACCATCGCTTAAGACATCTATCAACAACTTTCTTACTATGCTGCTCCATCAGAAGAAGTGGTCATTGGAGGATTCACATAAGAAATCTGACATTTGAGGAAAAGTATATCAGAAGAAAAGAAAGTAAACAAGAAAAGGAAAGAGAAGCTCCAATACTGGAAAAAATGGATTTGCTTAGAAAAAAAGCATTCATACAAAATATAAACCATATAAATTCTCACTAATATAATAATATATTTAATTAGTATAGTTTAATAATGTAATAAAAAATTGAAGTTCTTAAAAATGTATAAACCATTCATACATAACCAAGTCTTTTAACTTTCAAGAGTCTTAAACTTTTTTCACTGAGAGACTCATATCATTCTCTTTAATTCTTTCACTTTTATTATTTTCATTTTCTTAATAATGAAAAATTCATCGAGACCATCAATGCTATGTGGAAATTGAAATTTTATTTGATTTGTGAAAATGCTCATTCTATTAATTTCATTTTTTTAGTTATCAAAATTTTCTCAGTCTTACCATATTTGAAACCCTAATTGATTTTCTCATTATTATGTGATTATGAAAAATACTATTTTTATTGACCATAATAAATATCCCACACAACAACATCTTCAAAAAAAAACACTATATATAAACCTGATATTATTTTATTTACCTGATATTATTATTTTAAAATTCTTTCTTAAAAAGAAAATTTGGGAGAAAATAGAGATTGAAGAATGGACGATGATGGTGTGACACCTCCGCTTCTGATCACAGAGACAGAGACAAAGATGAATCGTGTAAAAGAAGAAGTGAAGAAGCAGCTATGGCTTTCTGCTCCACTCATTGGTGTTAGCCTTCTTCAATACTCTCTTCAAGTCATCTCCGTCATGTTCGTCGGCCATCTCGGTTCTCTTCCTCTCTCCGCCGCCTCTATCGCCACCTCTTTTGCCTCCGTCACCGGTTTCACCTTCCTCGTATGTTTCTCCTTCGTGCATTTCGTATCAAATGTTAACCCTAATTCTCTCGGAACACAAACTTTTGATCACTGTTGCAAAAGATTCCGTTAGACGTTAAGATAATAGTTTACACAGATTCACTGTTCCATTGATCACTGATGGCTCAAACTTTCTCAATTTCGTTTTGGTCCTGTGTAATTTAATACGGATTGAACTACCGAAAAAAATTTGGCCGTTTAAAAAAGATTCGGCCTTGATCAGTTGCACACCTCGCACACCCTCAGAACTACGATGAAGGATTGGTTCCGTGGCTGAAACTCACCCTTTCGCCACGGGTGAACCTTCCTTTCACTGTCTTCTTCTTCGCCGGTTTCACCTTCCTCGTATGTTTCTCCTTCGTGCATTCCATTGATTAAAGGCGGCTCAAACTTTCTCAAATTTCGTTTTGATCATGTGTAATATAATAGGAATTGACCTTTTGGCCGGAATTTTTTTAAAAAAAATTTGGTCATGATCAGTTGTACACCTCGCACACCCTCAGAACTACAAAGAAGGATTGGTTCCGTGGCTGAAACTCATCGTTTCGCCACGAGTGATCCTTCCTTTCATTGTCTTCTTCTTCCTCTGTTCTGTTAAAATTTTAAAACTCAGTTGCTTTTTTTTGTGTGTATTAACAGTTGGGAACAGCGAGTGCATTGGAGACACTATGTGGTCAAGCTTATGGAGCAAAGCTTTACGTGAAACTCGGCATTCAAATGCAGAGAGCGATGTTGGTTCTTTTAATACTCTCTGTTCCTCTCTCGATCATTTGGGCTTACACAGAGAAGATACTTGTTTTAGTCCACCAAGAGAAGGACATAGCAAATGTTGCTGGCTCGTATGCGAGATACATGATCCCGAGTCTATTCGCGTATGGACTACTGCAATGTATCAACAGGTTCTTGCAAGCGCAGAACAATGTGTTCCCTGTGTTTGTTTGCTCTGGAATCACAACTTGTCTTCACTTGCTTCTCTGTTGGTTGTTTGTGTTGAAGACTGCTTTAGGATACAGAGGAGCTGCTCTGGCTATTTCGGTCTCTTACTGGTTTAATGTCATTCTCCTTTCGTGTTATGTCAAGTTTTCGCCTTCTTGCTCGCTTAGTTGGACCGGGTTTTCAAAGGAGGCCTTTCGCGAAATCTATGACTTTTCGAAAATTGCTTTTCCTTCAGCAGTTATGGTCTGGTAAGCGATAAAACAGTTGCGACATTGTTCAAGTAAGGACCTAATTGATTCTGTTTTGTAATAGTTTGGAGCTATGGTCTTTCGAGCTTCTGGTTCTCGCCTCAGGGCTTCTTCCTAACCCGGTTTTAGAAACTTCGGTTCTTTCCATCTGGTAAGACTTTATCACTCCAAAGTTTATACTTTTTTGCTAGACTCGATCAACTAATTTTTGCGCAACGTTTCAGTCTAAATACTTCACTAACAATCTGGCAAATCTCGGTTGGTCTTGGCGGTGCTGCGAGGTAAGTACATAAGTAACAATCAAATATCCGAGAACGCATAAAAGAATCATTTCAAATCGGTCTATATCTCACTTGTGTGTTGTTGCAAACCTGCAGCATAAGGGTCTCGAATGAATTAGGAGCAGGGAATCCACAAGTGGCGAAATTAGCTGTATATGTCATTGTAAGCATAGCAGTCGCGGAGGGCATTGTAGTTATAACAGTTTTGTTATCAGTTCGGAATGTCTTAGGCCACGCTTTTAGCAGTGACCCGAAAATCATCTCATATGCCGCATCAATGATACCGATTGTCGCCTGTGGAAACTTCCTTGACGGTCTCCAATGCGTTCTCTCAGGTTCTGCACAACTCAAAATGATAGAAGATTGGTATTTTGTTAAAATCCGGTTTTAACTTGTTTTTGAAATATGGTCTGTACACAGGGATTGCTAGAGGATGCGGATGGCAGAAAATCGGAGCGTGCGTGAATCTTGGATCATACTATCTTGTTGGAGTTCCATTAGGATTGTTACTTGGTTTCCATTTCCACTTCGGTGGTCGGGTAATCTTCTCAACTCTTTTCTCTAGTTACGATAGTCTAGTTCGAACCAACGACTACTTTATCGTGCTGTATTCGACTTTTCTTAGGGACTTTGGCTAGGAATCGTAACCGCACTGGCTGTTCAAGTGTTGTGTCTTTCGTTAGTCACTATATTTACAAACTGGGACAAAGAGGTACAACCTTTTTAACCGATAACTCGAGGTTTCGAATCTCTTTGCCTAAATGTGATTATGTTTCTTCTTCTGTATGACAAAAAAAGGCGAAGAAAGCTACAAACAGAGTTGGGGCGTCTGATGACAAAGTTGGCGACGACAAACGATCAGTTCCCGTCTAAGGAAAAGCCGACTGGTATTTGCAAATGCGTCGACGAACAACCGAGTATTCTACTCTTTGAGTATTGTCTTTTAGTTGTTACCATATGAAACTTATTGGCTTTTCTAATTGATTTGGCCTTTGCATTGGTAAAGAGATGAGTTTGGGATCAGAACACTCTTTGACATTTATGGTTTCTATGCTTTATTGTAAAATGAATGATTTGCAATATTCATCATCACTATTTGTGACATGAAAAGATTTCAGTAAGAAGCTTTCTTGTGTTATATCCTATAGGAACTCGAGATCGAGTTTTCTCTTCAGATGAGATCTATCCGCGCTACAAAAAAGCAAAAATCAAGAACTCTATCACATGTTATGATCTTTAAAAGCTGAACAAGAACTGACCGCAAAAGGCTTTAAGTCATTACCTGGTGATGGTTGGTCGTTTTGGTGGTCGTTCGGCTAGAATGGTGAAATCTAAAGACATTGGTGCTTGTCCGTCATGGCTAGCTTGTCTCACGACTTCCGTGTTCTGCTCTTTTAAACCGTTAACAGGCTTTCCTCTGTCAGGCATTACTCTTCTAAACTTATGTGCAGGTGAGGACACTTTGATGGTTTTGTGTTTACTGTCAAATGATTTAGCATCCTGCTTGCGAACTGGTCTCGGGAGCTTTAAAGGGTCAGTAGGAGAAGGCGCAGATGTGAAGTACCTATTCAAAAAGGAATCAAAGTTCAGAGAACGAAACTAAAATGCATTTTCCGTAGAAAAGTTTTTTAAGTACCTGTGTTGTAGAGCCTGTTGAATTGATATTCTAGACTTGGGGTCATAGGTGAACATCTTTGACAACAAATCAAGAGCATCTTCACTAACCATTGGGAACAAAGAACGTAGAGAAGGCGCAGGAACAAATTGGTACTCGACGTAATCAGGAAGGAAGGTCATATCAGGCCACTGATCTGCTTTCGGGGTACCGAACGCAGTAAAGATTTTGCTTAACTGATCGATATCGCTGTTTCCCTGCAATGGAGTAAGTAAGCTAGAGAAATAAACAAAACAAACGAATTGGAAACAGGACTCTCAAGTTTTTTTCACCTGAAGAAACGGTTTGCGCAATAGAAGTTCAGCAAAAATGCAGCCGGCTGCCCAAACATCAACCGCGGCACCATATTGTTTCGCACCAAACAAAAGTTCAGGTGCTCTATACCATCTAGTAAAGACCTACGACATTTTTCGGATAAAATCAAACAACTGAAAGATAAACCAAAGCAGCTAGATAGACGGCAATGCACGAAAAAGATAACTACCTGATGAGTATACTTACGACCTGGACTACCGAATATACGTGCTAAACCGAAATCTGCAAGTTTCAATTGTCCATTAAGTCCTATTAACAAGTTGTTCGGCTTCATATCTCTGAACACACACAAACAATAACCGATCAATGTAAATTCCGAAAAACAGAAATCATCAGAGAGAAACCAAAGTTGTGATAAGATTATATATTACCTATGCAACACAGATTTGTCATGGCAATACTCAAGACCTTTAAGTGTCATTTGTAAGTAAGATTTGACATCAGCGGGCGAAAGAAACAGATTAGGATCTCGAATTACTGATTCGAGATCAGTCTCCATGAACTCAAACACAAGGTGTAAATTCTCCTTGTGAGGAAATGCATCAACCAACTCTATTACATGAGGATGCTTAAGCTCTTTAAGCAATTTGATTTCTCTAAGTGCTGTTATATTCACACCTTCCTTTTGTTTACCAATTCTTATCTTCTTTATCGCCACAGTTTCTCCATTCTACAAGGACAAAACCGATTCAGAAACAATGAAGAAAGATAACAACTTGATTCAAAACAATCATTGCTCATAATCCACAAAGAAATTTGCAAAATTGGCTAAAACCCATTTGTAAAAATCACAAGCTGGACCTTAATTTCATGAGATCACCAAAAAAGTCGAAGACTTGAGCAAAAGAATCAGCTTAGTATCAGTAGCTTTCATATAGCAAATCCAGAATGAAATTTGCGAAATTGACTAAAACCCATTTGTGAAAATCACAAGATGAATCCTAATCACAAGATGAATCCTAATTTCACAAGATCGAAGCAAAAATCGAAAAGAATCACCTTAGTATCAGTAGCTTTGAACACGACTCCATAAGTACCTTGACCAAGAACTTCTCGCTTAAGATACCTATCAGCAACTTTCTTCGGCTGATTCTCCATCAATCTTCGATCGTTTTTTTTTCAAAAAAATCGTGAAGGGTTTGGTTATTTTGGAAGCTCAGGCTCCTGAAAGAAAGTAGCCGTTGGAGAATTTTACAGAAGAAATCAACATTTTTAGGGGAAAAGGAAAGTAGACGAAAAAGGAAAGAGACGACTGCTCTAAAGCTATGACGCGTCCCATACAACGACGTCGTTTTTGTGGATCATAACCAAAATTAATTAAAATGGTTTGGTTCGGTTCGGTTTAATCAACATTTTGGTTTGTCAAAGTTTTTCCGGTTTGAGATTTGATAAGTCAGAGGCTAAGCCCAACAATAAGGCCCATGTAAAACACAAAGTTAATTTCCTTTTGTCCAGTGTTATGGACTAATTAATTAGCCTGAGTTTTCTTTTTTTCTTCTTTAATCTAAAACTATGCTATGATCTTAAAATTTCAGTATTTTCGTGAATTATAGGTAATGTCAGGTATAAACTTAAAGAGACTTGAGTTGAATCGTAAATATGTATTTTTCCCGTAACAAATTAAAATATTTAAAAAAAATTAGGAGGGTATATCTAATAAAAAAAAATTTGGAATGATCTTAATTAAAACTATAAAACAATATGTTGTTCAAACGAGAACTTTAAAAAGTTTTTAAAAAAATTCAATGTTATTGGACTGAAAATTTTAAAATATACTTTCACTCTTTCAGATTATACAATCACTAGAAACATTTGAAGTGGTAGATTTTCAATAATTTCAAGGTTTTGTGACTGGAGCTTTTTTTTTTCTTTTTTGGGTTATATATTTATGTATATGTAAATACTTGTGGTATTTTAGTAAATGAACATTGAAAACATATGTATATTGTTCCAAATTTTCAAAAAAAAATCAAAATATGATATATGAATTTAAATTTAATTATACAACCTAATTATATTTGTCGAAAAATTAAAAATATATATCCTTAATCTTAAATTTTGTTGAAGTGTCCTAAGATAAATAATTTATAGGGGCAATTATTTCTTTATAAGCATTTTCCTTGTACCAATTTTTTTTGTTTGGTTAAACCAAAATTCAAACAAACAAGGGAAAAAAATTAACCGGTTAATGCGAAGTTTTAATCATACATCGTGAATCGTGATAGAGACCAGACTCGTCGTGGGGTTTACATAATTACAAGAAGACAACTTCGTTGTAATAAATCTAAGGCCATAGATTCTCATACAGAGGTAATAGTTACTTGCTTTTGTGCCCACACCAGCTGACTTAATCCTGACCACACATCAAACTAATTCATTATTAAGATTTTTTTTTGTCGACTATCCAGATTCGGTGGCCTTTAATCCCACACACGGAGAACCGGATTACAACGGGTCGATCCGATAGTCCTTTAAACTCCACATGGAGCAAACTCGCACGAACGCAAATGCCAAGATTTAAAACTACGATCCCAGACTTGATGAAGCTAAAAGCCCTCTTTCATTATTAGGGTTAGTGACTTCGTTTGTATTTGTTACATTTTTTATAAAAAAAAAGTTAGTAGGCCAAACAAAATGTCAGAGTTAGATTTTAAAAATGTAGTGGACAGTAAGACTAGTGTTTGGAAGGAATAATTAAATTATTTATTAGTATTAGGAAAATTGTAGTGACTGACAAACAATTTTTTATTATTTAAATATTCAAACTATTAAAAATGGAAATTACTTTTTTTTCTACCTCCAATTCTTTTTTTGTTAAAAAAAAGAATATTTTTTGTAAAACATCCCCATTATTTATTTTTTATCAATCTTAAATTTTTCAATAATATTTTTTTTTATCGATGTATAGCAAATTAGCCTTTATAATAAAGTAAAAAGTTGGTGCACCAAATAATAAAGTAATAAATTAAAATATTGGAAATAAAAAATGAGAGAAACACAAAAGCCAAGAAGGACGCATGTGACGCGTTAAAGAATCTAACACTAAACAATGTCAGAACTCTTCTCGTGTCTTTTTAGATCCACCCACCTATTTATTTTTTTCCATTTCTTTCAATTTTTTTCTATATATATATATATTATTATATATACTTTTTTTATTTAATAACGAATATTTAAACTACTATAATTACAACTCTCTGTCTATCTCTTCTTCCATAACTTGACCTCTCCTCTCTCTCTATCTCTCTTCCCTTCTCTCTAAATCTAATTAGGGTTCTTCATCTCTTTCTTGAGATTAGCTTTTCTTTCTTATCTTTTGAAGTTAAGAGATTATATGATCTTTATCCTCTCTTTCTCCTCTATGTTCATATCTCTTTTAGGATCTAACTTCTAGGGTTTACTTTCTTTTTGTTTAGATTTATCCAAAAAACTAGTTTATAGTTTAGATTATAGTATGTTTTTTGAGCCTTCATAGACAGATCCATAACATATGTGAATCTTGTTTTAAAAATTAGATCTTATTAATACCAAAATGATTGTATTAAAAAGAAAGAAAGAAAACATGTAGAAGTAGAGCTCCTTAAAGTTCAAACGAGAGTTTAGTAGGGTAAAGAAAAGCTGCTAAGCTATGGATCCCATAAATCAAAATCTTTATAATGAGAAAAGATTTGATTATATGGTTTGCATATCTCAGGAGCTTTCACTTGCCCTTTAATGACTTTTACTCTTCTTTGGATTGAAGGGAGCTCTACATCTTCTTTAGGTTATTTAAATTTATAAGTTTTTTTTTTCTAAATTAGTTTTATAGTAATTACTCTAGTGATATAGAGAAAATTTTTAATTGTTATGGCAAGCATGTATTCATATTTGTTTGCAACTTTCTTAATTTTTTTCATTATTTTGTTACCATATTATTTGATTCTCTTATTGTGATTTTATTTTTTCTTCCATTTCATTCAAAACAATGATCCGATATGTATCGTTGATACCTTAATTTGTTATCCCATACTCAGCTTGACAAGTTATTTTGTACAATCATTATCTTATAATATGTTATGATATGAAATTTAAAAAATAGCAAACTTGGGTATATTAATTAACAAAAAAAGCACAAGCATTTTGATTTCGTGAAAAAAGTGATATGAAAAGTTATGGGCTATGGTCTAGGGATAAAATGTTAACTTCATTAGATGTTTACTTTTTCGAAAACATATTGCTACAATATAGTCTAGAAAATGTTCAATATTTGTCTTTGACTTCGACATTTTGATTCATCGTCCACAAAATAGTAACGTTGCAACATGTATTGTTTTCAAATGTTTTTCGTCAAATTTTTGGCACTTATGACCAATTCCTAATCCCTATTGACAATTTTTTGGCTAATTAATTTTGACCTCTTTTTGTTAAAAGAACTAGACATAAATTTTCTAACCAAATCATGAAAGCTGGTCTTGATTGATTAAGTTGTCAACAAGTTGTCAAAACTTTATCAACAAATTAAAGTCAAAATTTCCATCTAAATATTAGATCGATAATTGGTTAAAATTTATTGAAAAATTTTCTACCAGTCTTGTTTTCGCTCAGCGATTTCTGATAAAATATGTTTAGTCAGAAATTTGACTGAAATTATCTTATTTTACCAAATATCGACCACATTTTTGTAAAAGAAAATTATCTTCTTATAGATGTATAAATTCAACATAATGTCTATGAGCTTGAGAAATGAAATGACCCAAAAAACGCTCCTTCTCTTACGCCTTAAGTGGGGATGAGCAAAATACCCGAAATCGAAAAATCAAACCGAATCCGAACCGAAAAATGGATTCAAACCCGAACCGAAATAAGTTAAATACCCGAATAGATTTCATGGGTCTACCCGATCGGGTATCGGGTATTATCCGAACCGAACTGATACCCAAACGGGTACCCGAACATACCCGATATACAAATGTATACCCCTAAATACCTTATATCCATATATCCAAATTACAATTATAAATTTGTTATTTTAGGGTATTTTATATATTTTTAGATATTTTCAAGATATATTTGAATTTTTTTTTTAGTTTTAGGATTTCTCAATAATTTCATTTTTTAAAGATATTTTTATGTATTTTTAGGGTGTTTTAATGTATTTTTCAATATGTTTTGGGTATATTGAGTAATTTAGATATCCGAAATATCCGAAGTATCCAAAATATCCGATTGTGAACTGAATCTGAAATTTTCTTGGGTACTATTCGGTTCCTCATGTAAATACCATAACTGATTCGAATCGAAGGAGAACCGATTCGAACCCGAACCGAAAAAAGAAATATCCGAATGGGTTCTAAAGCCTAGAATCGAAAGATCCGAAACCCGAATAGAACCGATCCAAACCCGACTCGAATATCCGAACGCCCACCTCTAGCTATAAGATTGTTGTAGACGACATCGACCATGAGGCATATAAAATATGGTCATCAAGTTTAATTTAGTAGGCCCATATTAAGGCCCATTAGTATGGACCCTTGCAATTTAACAAATCATAACAACAACAAAATCTCAATTTCACCAAGAAACCTTAAAATCTTAAAGAAACTTACCGAAAATCAAATCATTAGAAACTTTTTGATCAAATACATCTTCTTGATTAACACATCAGGATGGATTTTTTTCTACTAAATATTGTCTCCCTTGCTTTCTACTGTGAACTTAATTTAATTACTAAACAATAATATACAATCTCATAGGTTGTACATGTCATCACGAAGTTATTATGCATGTTTAAAATCTGTAAATTTATATATGTGTTTGTTGATTAAAGAAAGAATAACTAAAGAAGGAAAATTAGTGAATTATCATAAACCTATTTCAATCTTGAAAATGTGTAAGTTGTATAAAAGAAAAACAAATTTTTGTTTTACAGGTTTAAGATAATACACTAAAAATGCAATCATGGATATATATTTTCTTTTGAAAATATGTTGTAAATAGAAAAAAAAATTATAGAAAATTTGGTGATACAGATTAGCTACTCCCTACATGTGAATCAATGAACTCTTTCTAAAATTCAGAAAGATGGCAGGTATGATATTTTAATTATGTGGATACTTTTTAAAAAATCGTATATTAGTTTTAACATTCTTCAAAAGTTTTATCATCTAGTTATCAATACTATACTAATATAAGTGAGTCTCTCCCACTTTGACACATAAGACCAGTTCCAACGGTATGTTTATACCGTTTCTTAGCAACAAAACCAATGAGTTTGGCAATTAAGAAAAAGAAAATAAATTAAAAAAGCTAAGGACCGATCCTTAGCTTAGGCACTTAAAGATCGGGTCCTTAACAACGTGTCAAAGCTTTTTTTTTTAGGTCATAACAATTTCATTTTCTGATCCGTTTTGGATCCGTTTCAGATCCGTTTTTTTTTGTTTTTCANATTTTTGAAGTTTCGGATCCGTTTCAGATTTGTTTAAAATATTCCGATCCGAACCCAAAATACCCGAAAATATTCGTTTCTGATCCGTTTTGGATCCGTTTCAGATCCATTTTTTTTGTTTTTCAGTTTTTGGAACCGTTACATATTTATTTACTATTTTTGAAGTTTCGGATCCGTTTCAGATTTGTTTAAAATATCCCGATCCGNCATATTTATTTACAATTTTTGAAGTTTTGGATCCGTTTCAGATTTGTTTAACATATCCCGATCCGAACCCAAAATACCCGAAAATATTCGTTTCTGAACCATTTTGGATTCGTTTCAGATCCGTTTTTTTTCGTTTCTCAGTTTTTGGAACCGTTACATATTCATTTACGATTTTGGAAGTTTTTCGATCCGTTTCAAATCTGTTTAAAATTAAATATATTTTTTTCCTAAGGACTCCAAATGGAGTACACCATTGGAGTGATTTTTTCACTAAGAATCCTTAACTAATAAATCAACCAAATTTAAATCAACAAAATAAATTAGAAAATGCTAAGGACTCCAATGGTGGAGCTCACCATTGGAGTTGCTCTAATAATTTTCCGCCGGTTAAGAGTAAGATTAATGAAAATGAATCCTCTAACAACTTTCTCCATTGATTCTATTTGCCTTTTTGTAGGTATCACCAGCAATATGGCTTTCATCGATCACCATATGAGTCATTTAATGCTTTTGGTTCAACTAATTCTATGTTAACATCAAACTAGATGTCTCAATGTCATGTCCTAGAAATTTTCTTCGTAAGTCTTTTTAAAATCTTTTGGAGGATTTTTTAGATGGGTGAATTTGCTAAATGGCAAAAAAAAATTTATTTATCATATTTTTTATTTAAAAATAAAAACAAATTTAAAAGGCATTTTATCTATTTTGCCTCTTTTTGTGGTGAATTGTGTTTTTTAAATACCTTTACCCCCTAAACTTTAAATAGATTCATAAAACTTTATATATATTGAAACAAAATTGTAATAACACTAAAAAGTATATTTTTCCTAATGTATTTTAAATTTTTCAAAAAAAAGTATTTATTTTTTAAATAGTCACAAATCATTATAACGTATAAAAAATTATATACGTTATGAGTATGCAGACTACTTTTATATAGTCTAGAGAGTCAATTTAACATAAAAAGTCTATTTGTAAAAAATAATTAACTTTCATATAAGCGATAACAAATTAATTAAAAATTATAAGTGGTTACTAAATAAGTAAATGAGTGTAAAACCTAAACTAATTCCATAATTTCTAAATCATATATCAACTAAAAAAATTAGGCTTGGGCATTCGGGATCCCGTTCGGGTTAGGTTCGAGGCAGTTCGGGTTTCGGTTTTTCGGGTTTATCAAATGAAGCCCCATTCGGGTTTTTTTTTTAAATTTCGGATCGGGTTCGGTTCGGGTGTATTCGGGTTCGGTTCGGGTTTTGTAAAAGTTACAGAACCCGAGTACACCCGAATTTTTTTTCGGGTTCGGGTTTAATTCGGTTTTTGGAACCCGAAATACTATTTTGTACCTGTAAACCCGAAATTATTTCTGGTTTACAGGTATAAAATAGTATTTCGGGTTCCAAAACCCGAACTAAACCCGATTTTTAGTGACATTTTGTACCTGAACCTGTTTAAGTTTCAAAAAAGTTTCAGTTCAAAATCTCAAATTCTCAGTCTTTCAGATACAACTACAAGCAACTAAGCAAAGAAAAGAAAGAGTTTAAAGTTCAAGACAAGTGTCCAACTAAAAATCTAATCCAAACAAGATATTAAGACAATATATTATTCGGCTTCAAAGTTCAAAGTATTCATCTACAAAGTTCACAGAGAACCGATAGAGTATTCATCAATTTCTTCTTGTTCTTGATTTCTTGAGCTAGTACATAAATGTAACAGAGTTAACTCAAATATGTAGATTCATCTACAATGACACTCAAACTCTGCAATATAGATTAAGTAAACTGACAAACCTTTACTCTTTTAGTTTTACGCTTTTACAAATGAGCAATTGGACACTCAAACTCTGCAATATAGAAACATCAAACGTTGTTAATTTGTTAGATATAGTATACAGAATCAGAATTACAAACACAGATAAAAAGATTATGAAGAAGAACCAAACCTTTTGAAAGAGCATCTAGAGCTTCAAGTTCAGAAAGAATATCTTCATTGGTTTGGACCTTATCACTTAGCCTCATATCTGATTGCAACCACTGCTCCGTGCACATAAGTACCTCAATCATATAATGAATTAGACAAGACATATGAGGTTCTAAGATCCTACCAGAAGTGCTAAATGCACTTTCTGATGCAACAAAAGACACCTGCATTGCAAAAAGATCCTTAGCCGTTTCTCCTAAAACCGGATACTTCATCTTATTCCCTTTCCACCAAGATAGAACATCAAACTCCATACTCATCATAACCTTTGGTTTCTCAACAGGCTCCTTTAGATAGATCTCCAATTCACTCCTGGTCTCATCTCCTGTTTCAGCTACAAGTTCTTTGTAGACAAAGTCCATGTTCTCATAGCCATAATCATCAAATTCCAATTCCATCTCTGCCTTACATGAGACTTGAGTGTCTTGACCACTTAATGGATTTGACTGAGGTGATTGCTCAGAAGTAGTCCTACTGAATCAACTACTATATTCCTTAAACATGTTGTCAATCACATCAGTTATAGAATCTAACATCTGCTTACTCTCTAAACTATCCTTTCGATAGAGCTTGTCAAAAAAAAGCTTTGCAAAGTTCATTTTTTCCTTGGATCAAAGACAATAGCAACAATCAAGAGCTTGTTAACATTCTTCATCCCCTCCAAATATTTCACAACCTTAGCTAACATATCAGTAGCTTTAGACTTCAAATCAGTGTCACCAGAATTAGCAAGTGCAGTTAGGTTTCTCTCAATGGTGACTATCTCACCATAACATTTGTATGAGTTGACCTTAGAAGAAGAAGATACTACTAAAGTACTATTGTAAAAAAATAACCAAAAACCTCACTAACTTCTCTACCCCATCCCAATCTTCAGAAGCAGGAGGTCCACATCTCTTTTCCTTAGTTGAATTATCTATTTCCATAAAGTGATCATTGTATAACTTATCCTCAGCTTGCATTCTATCAAAGGCAACCCTAAATTTCAAGGCTCTACTCAACATCAGGAAGGTAGAGTTCCAGCTAGTGCTAACATCCATAGGGAAGCTACCTCTTGTCATCTTTCCAGATGTAACTCTTAAGTCAAAAGCATGTAACCTATTTGTAGATGACCTTACATATTGCACTGCATTACGAATAGCTTGAACCTTACTTCCTAAATCATTTAGACCTTCCCTTGCTATCAAATTGATTATATGTGCACAGCATCTCATGTGAATATGCTCCCCATCTAAAACCATTGAATCAGTAGCAAGCAACCTAAGTTCTCTTCTAAAAGACTTGATAGCATTTGTATTAGCAGTTGCATTATCTATTGTGATGCATAAGACCTTCTCAATGCCCCATTCAGCTAAGCAGTCTAACAAAAAATGAGAAATAGTCTAATCTTTGTAATCCATTACAGATTTGAAGCCAATGATGATTTTCTTCAACTGCCAGCTTGGATCCACAAAATGTGCAGTTATAACCATGTAACTTGCACTTATACATCAATAAAAAATGGAATCAAAAACAATAAATTTCAAATGATAGACTGAAAGTATGAAACCAAAAACAAATACATAACCTGTAACTTTTGCTTTCCATATATCCGTAGTAATAGACACCCTCTGCTTGTGAGTAAAGAGCCACCTCTTCATCATTTCTTTCTTCTTTACAAACATTTGGACTATGTCTCTGGTTGTTGTCCTCCTTGAGTGAGGCTTGTATAAGTTAACTTGTACACAGAGACAAACAAATAAGTTAGATACAATTCCTAATTGCAGAATTAAACTCAAAGTCTCAAACAAAGTTTATACCTTATTGCAGAAGCTTTTCCAGGCTACACATTCAATGAATGCAAGAGGAAGCTCAACTAACACCAACAACTCATTGCATGCTTCTCTGAACACAGGTTCAGGTACCTTGGAAGACTGCAAAGATCCTTCTTTGCATATCACAGTTTGCCCTTCAGATTGCTTTGCATTGTACTCCTTGCAAACCATGAGATGCTTCTGGAGATTGGAAGTCTCTGATTTAGTATTACACGAGAAGAACCTCTTGCAGTGATGACAAATGCACTTGTTTTTGTTCTCTCTGGTTCTTGTAAAATGGTTCCACACACCAGACTTTGTCTCCATAAGTTTCTTTTTTTTTGTTTTGCTCACTGCTTGAACCACCTACAGTTGCTTCTGCTGTATTCGTCTCCTTCCTCTTCCCTCTGTTATCAGGTGTCTCATAATCACAAGCTTCTACGTTTGAATCTTTTTCTACTTCATTGTTGTCTACATGTTTAGTTGATGAAGAATCCATCTACATTATAAAGACAGAGAGAAAGCTAACAATAAGTCAGAATCCATCTTACATTGTTAAAACTTTATACAATCAAAAAATCAACAATGAACAATGACTTACATTTTTTCAAAGTATACACAGATACACATGAATCAAAATATCAAATTATCTACATGAATCAAAGTATACACAGATACACATTTTTTCAAAGTATACACAGATACACATTTAATATTTTTTCAAACTTTCAAAGTATACACAGATACACATGAACAATGAACAAAATCATACACAGATATACATGAATCAAAGTATCAAATCAAAATCATACACAAATACACATGAATCAAAGCAAACTTCGACATAAACAGTGAATCAAACACAAACCCTAACTATCTAAGACAGATTCGAAATCCAAAATCAAAAAAACTAAACTCAGAAACCCTAACTAAAAACAATGACAATAAAGAAACAGAACAACGAATCTCTAATACACCCTAACAATTGATTCCAGAACACAGAGTCTGAAACTCTGAATCGATTCGAATCACATATAAAAACTTAAATGAACACAGAAAGAATCGTGTCGAGAATATACGAACATGTGAGTGATTACTGTGATTTCTCGAAGCTTCAATCTCATATGGAAGAGAGGATGAGAAATTCCAAAGCTTGAAGTCTTCCAGGTTTCGATATGATTGATTTTTGCTGTGGAATGCGTGACAAAACTCACTCAAACAAGAGGAATTGGAATCGTCTCTTCTTTCTCGATACATTTAGGGTTTAAGTTAATTATTTTAGGCAATAGGAAATATGCATATAATATAAGTATACATATATAAAATATACTAGTAAATAAGGTTCGGGGCACCCATATATGGGTTCGGGTTTTCGGGTATACCCGAACCCGAACCCCGAAATACCACTATCTCAACCCCCATTCGGGTTTTTTAAAGGTATGGTTCCGGTTCAGTTACGAGTTTTTCGGTTCGGGTGCGGTTCGAGTTTTCGGGTTCGGATAATATGCCCAGGCCTAAAAAAAGTAAAGTTTTATTTGACTTAAAACAGTAAATAGAAATACTATTTGTATATATATCATGGTGATAGACTATTTTTTTATAGTCATACTATTTTCTGTGTGCCTATAAATTTCACAAATAATCAATTATAAAGAAGAAAAAAGAAATAGAATTTTATCCATATACAATGGTAAATAGACAAAAATCAAGAAAAAAAAAGAAAATTAATATACATAATAGGTAAATGAACATGTAAACGGAAGTTAATGTGAAAATTGATTTTACTAATGGGACTATCTAATTATAATGGAATAAAAATGTTTATAGTGTAATTAAAAATTAGTGTTGATTCGCGCTGTGCGCGGAGTAATCTATTATATTAAGATAAATTAATTCTTATTTGAAATTAATATTAAAATTCTATCTACATTTAATTTGAAATAAATATTTGCAAATCCCGTCAACATTTAAGCAGATATTATGTGTATCAAATATATGTCTAGATATATGTAGTTTTTTTACTTATTAAATATCTAATGATTGGTCTAACTATGACTTGTTTTAAGTAGATTTTTTAGTATCTCTGTTTTAATAGAATAGATTTAGAGAATGATGAATTAAATTATTGGGAGTCATCACATTATGACAACTTTTAAAAAAAGAAAAAAAAAATTGGGAAGGGGTATATATTAAGAAAAAAATTTAAGATGAAAAGAAAAAAAAGGTAATGTGATATGTATAAAAGAGTATCACAAAACAAAATTTTGGGAGGCTGTTTAATTAAAAAAATTCAAAAAGAAAAACTAATATGGTATGACAAAATAATCAAACTATTAACCGTAGACCAAGAATGTGGCGTGTATTGTTAAAAAAAAAAATGTGAATCCACGAATATAATGGGTACTAATACTCATTATGCACCCTAGTTTTTTTATAGTCATTTTTTTTGGGGTCAAATTATAGTCATTTATCTAATATATGTTTTTTTGGCCATCCCATATAATTTCCCTTCTTAGATTAAATTGGCTTTAGTTAGCTTGCTTGATTCAATAGTCTGATATTTCAACAATAAATTGTATCACACTGTAACATAATGAACATTCACATTCTTATCAAAAAACAATTATTTGATCTTCTTGCTAATTCATATGAAATCCAAGAAGTTGTACGTCATTTTACAATATATAACCAAAAATCCCGTAACTAAGTTTTTAATTCTTAAAAACCAAATTAAATCCTGACCCCCATTTTTTAAATAATAATTGTTCACACAGGGGTTTTTTTGTTCATAAAGAGGTTTTAAAAATTTTTGTTCACAAAGGGCTTTATTTTATTCAGCATTTATTTTACTTTAAGTATTAAAACCACAAATGACTGCGAGATTATGTTTATAAACAATTTTATTAGATATTTAATTACAGTATATAGTTTTGTTTGTATTGTATTGGATCACATATTTTGTTGATTGTTGAGCTCTTACAAAAAAATTTTAAAACTATATTATGAATGTTACTTATTAATATTTATAGTTCCTTCTCCAGTAAACAGTGACTAATTAACTAAATTAAATTAGTATTTGATCTGTGCGAAAGCGTGATGTTTTTTAATTCTTAATGTATTCGATTTATGGTTGATCATATTTAAATTTTTCGAGCATTATATTTAGGATTTTTTGTTATTTCGAGTTTCGGATTTTTAAAATTTTCAGTTATTTTGAATTTTGGGTTGGGATTTAGGTTTGGATTTTTGGGTTTTTCAGGTACTCATATGGATTTTGATACAAGTTCGATTGGATAATATTCGATATGCAAAATACCGTGAAATAAAATCCTTTGAATACTTTTTTATTTGAAAACGCTAAACTTAAATTTTGTAATTTATATAAATTAAATTTAAAGATCTTATTGTTTTCATAATCTTTTGATTTGTGAAGGAATAATAATTCTCAATTTATTTCTTTTAATTCATTATATGCATTTAATAAAATTTATAAGACACGTTCATTTAAAAAATCATACATTAAAAGTTGTGTACATCAGTTTTAATAGTATAGATTTTGACTCGCACAACCGTGCGGTTGTTTTTTAATTTGTATGTATTCAATTTATGATTTATTATGTTTAGGTTTTTCGAATATCGAGTTTTAGATTCACATTGAGGTTCAAAATTTTTAAATTTTTTAGTTTTATTGAATTCCGGGTTTGGAATTAGATTTAAGATTTTCAGGTTTTGTATTTTCTCGGATACTCGTACGGGTTTGTGTACAAATTCGGTTCGAAAAATACTTGATATCTAAAATAGCATAAAACAGTTGGATTATTTTTTAAAAAGAGTAAACTTTAATTTTTTATAGTTTAGATATATTATTTTATAAATTTATAGATTTTTTAATTTTATAACTTTATGTTTTTTGTATTTTTATAATAAATTTTTGTTTAGAAAATATTAATATTGTAATATAATTAATTAAAAATTATGGTGATATTTTAAAATTTTAAAATAAAAAACATTTAAATTTCAGTGGAAAATGATGATTTTAAATTGTGCTAGTTTACAATTTTGATAATAATTACATAAAAAGAATATTAGAGTATTCCAATATATTGTTAGAATGTATGAAAAGTAATTAGAGTTAATTTTATTTCTGTTAAAATATTAGATACATTTAATAAAATTTATGTTCAATTTTAAAAATTACACATGAAAAATGTGTACTTTAAAGATAGATGATGATCAATCCACTCTGGGAATTAAAACGCCGCCACCACCGAAACAAAAATGCTCCAAAAAACTGTAGTTTTAGACTATTGTAATTGGGAATGAAAAAAACGCTCCAGAAAAGAAAAAAGCAATTGGGAATAACACTATGATAGCAATTGTAAAAAGTGCATCACCACACCAGCAGTTTCTGGGACGATAAGCATTGCAGTTTACATGGGACCACTTGTACCATTCTTCTCCACACGAGTAGCAAAATGTATTTCCACACCTTAAAAAAGGTTACACACGCAGAGAAGTATTTTGCATGAAAATTGTATGATATGAAACGTTACGTTTATTTGCCATAAAAAACATAATCAAATTCATACATGCAGATTATGCGGTTACATCCCCAAGAATGTTCAACCATGTGTTTGCACTCCTCACATTGACGCCACCCTTCAAGATTTGCCAGAGATCTTAGCTTTGCATCATCATCTTGGCGATTAAATTGCGACTTTTTGTAATCGATGCACGATTGTGCAGAATGCCATGGAACTCTACAGTTGATGCAGAAGAAGCGATTGCATTTGACGCATATCCAAAGTCCAATTTCAGAATATGTATGATGCAGCTTGATTTTCGACATAAAATAAGAGCAACTTGGGTATGGACAATAAACTCTATCTGCAAAAGGAGTTGAGTTCTCTTTATTCCTACGTTCCCACATAGAACATAGCTCTCGAGTCAAAAGGTTTCGACATCTATCAATAGATAGCTTAGACTTGCAACCATGCTGAAGACAACTCGGTATCGTTCCATCAAGAATTTTCACCTTTATATGTTGTTTCACACAGTTAAAACAGAGCCGATGATGACAACTATCAACAGAAAACATGAGATCAGGATCTATGTTGGAATTGAAACAGATCACGCAAGACTCTCTTTTATTAGATGCTTTGGCTTGACGAAAAAAGAAGAAGTTTCTTCTTGTCGGCCTAATCTCGGCGCCCATGGAAGTCATGTAGTCGTCTTCCTCTAGCAGATAGGTTCAAACAACGCAATCTCGCTATATATCGAGAATCCTAATCCTACTTTTACCAGAAATATTAGTTGTTGTTTCGTATATATTCTATAGATATATTGTGAAAAGTATCTTATATCGGGAACAATATCTTATTTTAAAATAGAAAAATATCAAATATGATAAGATTTCCGTCCGGCAATTAAATTTTTTAAATAATTATAGAAAAAAATCAAATATGATAAGAAATACGATTTGCCGCGGAAAAAAAAAGATAAGAAATAAGATTTGCGTCTAGATTAACTTTTTCTTTTTTTACTTCAAGTTGTTTCTTTATTAAAACTTGTTATCGTTCATTACAAAAGATATTAAGAATGGTGGACAGGAAGAAAAAAGCGTCCAAGACAAATTTTCTTGTATGGCTTGTTTTGTTAAGCGATCAGCACATCTATTCGCCTCTCTAGGGGCATACGTAAATTGCAAGTCATCAAAGCAAAGTGACCATTCCATAACCACAGCTTTATAGTGTGTAAGCACCAAATTGAGCGTCCCTTCCACCAAGTTGTTGTACACGGTGATATTATCTCCGCTAAATTCCACCTTCCGATATCCAAGTCCCCATGTTGATTGTAGTGCCCATAACAAAGTGGTATACTCTGCCTCTTCAACGGTGTGCCGACCTTGGTAGTTGCCCATCCCACAGTGCAGCACAAATCCCCTCTCATCCCGAAAAATCCAACCCAATGTTGAGTATGTGTCTCCTGCTCGATGTGATGCATCGTAGTTACACTTAACCCAACCAGAAAAAGGCGGTGTCCAGTGGTGTTGCCGCCGTTGGGAAGCGGACGTTGTACTGTGTGTGTGACAATAAGTGCCCTCCATAGTTTGCGACTCCCATTCATGGAAATCGTGTAAGGCTTTTATTGCAACTTCCGAGCTAGGCTGCGTATGTTTGTTGAATAATAAATCGTTGTGAGCCTTCCATAGCCTCCATAAGACATGACAAATCAAAAGATGGTCCTTGCTGGCCAGTCCGGATATTAGGTTCATCGAGTAATAGTGACCTCAAAGCATCAGCATCATGAGTAGGAATATCCAGCCCTAAAATCCTCCAAATAGAAATAGTGTACGTACATGTGAGAAAAAGATGTCACGTGGTTTCAACCACCGAGGAACATCTACAACAATGAGGATCCACCGGGATATGTCGATGATTTAAGTTAGCAGCAGTAGCCAAAATATTTGAGCAAAGCTTCCACATAAAGTGTTTGAGTTTTGGTTGTATCGGCAACCGCCATATAGCACGGGTAAGTTCCGGTTGCGCAGCAAGAGGCGGTTGTATCGTATCTGGGTGTTTCATCCAAGACTTTCCAAAGTGAATAACCCGATTTGACCGTGTATTGACCATCCGGTGTATAGTTCCAGAACGGCGAATCCGGAGGCATTCTTGGTGATAAATATAGCTTACGAATGGTAGCATGATCTGTTGGCGCAACATATTGTTCTATTGCAAAATCATCCCAATCGTGTGTCTGTCTATTAATCAGGACATTGACCGTAGTTGCTGGATCAACATGAGGGAGCAAATGCGCAGGCCGTGGAGGTCTAAGCGGGAGCCAACAGGCGGTGCCCATCTTCGTACGCTCACCATTCCCAATGCGAATGGAAGTTCCATGTTTCAATAGCTGGCACCCATATAGTAATGATCGCCAGCCAAACGACGCTCCTTGACGTAATTTTGCATTCAACATTTCATCATGTCGAAAATAACGATGTTTTAATACCTTGAATACTAGACTTTGAGGTCGCCGCATAATTTTCCAGAATTGATTAGCTAACAACGCCTGATTAAACCCCCCTGAAGGTCACGGAACCCCAAACCACCACCACTCTTTGATGTTGTAAGTTTAGACCAAGAAAGCCATGTCATTTTACGCTTCTCCGAAGTGGAGCTCCACCAAAACTTGCTTAAAAGACTATTAATTTCATTACAAAGCTCCATTGGAAGTTTGAAACAATTCATGGAGTATATCGGCATTGCGAGAGCAACGCTCTTGATTAGTTTTTCTTTCCCTGCGACCGAAATGAACCGATTTTTGGTCCGTGCAATTAAATTTTATAAATAATTATATTTTTGATATTTCGATAATACAATATTTTTTAATTTATAAATTATGTTGTGCACTTATATATTAAATTGAAAACCTTATTCTCAGAATTTTAATTGTACTATTTTAAATTTATTTTGTACACTTTGTTATATTTTTTTTTATCGTCTAGGTTACTACTATTGCTATTACAAATTTTGAGAAACAGCTACAAAGACAATTACTTCAACAAACAAATCTTTCCGTTCCATCTGCTGGCATGCCGAACGGTTCTCGCTTGCACCGCACTAAAGACTTCCTATAAGTCTGCCTCCATTAATCTACAATAAATTGCGCATCTCCGGGAAATCGATCCGCTGATTTTCTAGTGTAGAAGCATTAATTAACCCTTGGTCAACCAGTGGACCAAGGGGGCTTCCACCACACTTTGTTATATATGTTTTAAATTTGGATAATACAGTTTATTTGATGTATTCTATCTATAGTGAAATGTTTTGTTTTTTAACATTCAATCCACTAGAAACTATGATATTAATAACACTAATCATAATGTTGGTGTTATCTAGGATTTAATTAATTTTTTATTTTTTGTTATTGTTTAAAAATTTGTCACAACAATTTATTATATACACATAAGAATGCTAAGAATACACATTCTATTTAACATGAGTTGTGGCATAAAACAATACACTACTTTAAATACTTTTAATGATTCATCCACACTAGGCTTACAAAATTGTGCTTAAAAGAGTAATAATTTGAATATTTTAATTATTATGAAAATTTTCCTTTTTATTGAAATATTCAAACCAAATCTTTTATTAAAATATTCAAAGTAATGGTTAAAAAGTTAAATATAAAAGGCAATGTTTTTTGTTTTAATCTTATTCAGTGCCCTCGCTAGTGATAAAAACTCAACCCTAAACCATAAACCCTAAACCCTAATCCCTTAACTCACACCCCCAACCATAAACACAAAAATCTTAAAAATTATTTGCATAATCTGACAACCCAAAATATTTTTCAAATTTTAATTACACAACACAATATAAATTTATCTCTATATAGTTATTCGATATATAATCTTTTTACTTATGGTATCAAAATTATAAAAAAAAAAAGACAATGTCGTCTTTTCTAATTTCATTCCCTCATTAATGATAAACCCAAAAAAACTAAACCCTAAACCCTAAATAGTTAACCCTAACACATAAAATCTAGGTGTTAACACAACCCTAAACCAATTTTATTTGGTTCCATTTAATTGAAAGAATGTATATTTTCAAACTTTATTGTTAATCAATGATAAATCTCTACAATTAATGATAAATGACTTTTACTGGTCAAATCTCTCTAAATACCTTCTATGAACGCCTCTTCTGACTTTTTGCATTCATTTTCAAAATTAAAGCTTTTTATTTTTATTTTTTTGTAAAATTTAATTGAAAATCAATTGAGAACACTAAATAATTCGATTCAGTTTAGTTATAATCCGAAAAAAATCAAAACTAAACAATACAAAAAATCTTATGTTTTAACTCAATTCAAACCATTTTAAATTTAAAAAGGTTAATTACTATTCGGTTCAATTTTTAAAACTGAACATATCTGAAATAAGGCAAAAAAATGCTTTCTTAGTGAACATGTGATATTTATTTTATACCACAAGTTTATTGCTTTTCAAAACTCTCACACCCGATGTGGGACAAATCAATATACCACTTTAGAAACTTTTGATGTATTATGCATATTGAAATTTATGCATATTGGACTTATGATATTGGTTTGAAAACAATATGTAGAAAATCACTAAATATCTTAATCATTTTAGATCGTAATTAATGTCACTATTAAATACGAAATTTTTAGAGTTTTTTCATTGGCTAATAACTTCCCAATAAAACAATATGGGGCAAACTAAAATACCATTTTAAATTTTTTAATATTTTAGACATATTGGACTTAAGAAATTGGTTTATAAAAATTTAACAATATTTTTATTGTTCACGAATTTTAATAAATATTGTAAAATAATTTTTATCAAAATATTTTAAACTGAAGCATTTATAAATTTTTATCTTTTTTATTTGGAAAATTTAAATGAAAATAGAAACAATAAATGATTTGATTTCGGTTTGTATTTAACCCGAAAGAAATCAAAACTAAAGAATGTAAAATAAATTATGTTTTATTTGGTTCAAAATTTTTTTGAACCAAAAAATTAATTACTATTCAATTCAATTTATTAAAACCGAACACATTCGAAATGTGAAGAAAGATAATTTGCAATTGAACATGAGACCTCTATTTTATATTGTAATTTTATTGCTCTTCTATACTCCCACAATCGATGTAGGACAAAATAAACATCATTTTAAATATCTACTGCAATTTTTTTTTATATTTAAAGTAATTCAAATTAAATATTCATTTATTGTTTAGATTTATGTGTCAGATCATTAAATATCTTAATTATTATGAATCGTAATTAATGTCACGATTAAATATAAAAAATTTGAGTTGTTTTTTTATTGGGTAATAACTCCCCTAATCGCTCTAAGCTTGACAATCTTGTAGTTGCAAAATTTTAAAAATAATTAATTTATGTATTATTGCTAATTACCAAAAACATAAAATAATACAAAGATGCTGAGATCTTACTTACCATATATGTTTAGTCTGATATTCTTGATAACAACCGAAACGGAAAACTACCAAATAATTGTTTATCATTTAAATACTTTTAATTACACTTTAATCATATTGGCTAATAGCATCTGAAATCACTCTCTGGTTGACACCTCAGATTTACAAATTCAAAATCTTCTCAAAATATCTCCTCGATAAAACACCATTTTAAATTTTTTAATGTTTTAGACATATTGGACTTAAGAAATTGGTTTATAAAAATTTAACAATTTTTTTATTATTCACGAATTTTAAAAAATATTGTAAAATAATTTTTATCAAAATATTTTTATAAATTTGGAAAATATTTATAAATTTTTATTCTTTTTATTTGGAAAATTTAAATGAAAATAGAAACATTAAATGATTTGATTTCGGTTTGTTTTTAACCCGAAAGAAATCAAAACTAAAGAATGTAAAATAAATTATGTTTTATTTGGTTCAAAACGTTTTTGAACCAAAAAATTAATTACTATTCAATTTAATTTATAAAAACCGAACACATTCAAAATGTGAAGAAAGATGATTTGCAATTGAACATGAGAGCTCTAGTTTATACTGTAATTTTATTGCTCTTCTATACTACCACAAACGATGTGAGATAAAATAAACATCACTTTAAATATCTTCTGCAAATCTTTTTGATATTTAAATTAATTCAAATTAAATATTCATTTATTATTTATATTTATGTATCGGATCATTAAATATCTTAACTATTATGAATCGTAATTAATGTCAAGATTAAATATAAAAAATTTTGAGTTTTTTCATTGGTTAATAACTCCTCAAATCGCTCTGAGCTTGACAATCTTGTAGTTGCAAAATTTTAAAAATAATTAATTTATGTATTATTGTTAATTACCAAAAGCATAAAAGAATACAAAGATGTTGAGATCTTACTTACCATATATGTTTAGTCCGATATTCTTGATAACAACCGAAACAAAAAACTACCAAATAATTGTTTATCATTTAAATACTTTTAATTACACTTTAATCTTATTGGCTAATAGCATCTGAAATCACTCTCTGGTTAACACCTCAGCTTTACGAATTCAAAATCTTCTCAAAATATCTCTTCGATGAAACACCATTTTAATTTTTTTTTAATGTTTTAGACATATTGGACTTAAGAAATTGGTTTATTGTTCATGAATTTTAAAAAATATTGTAAAATAACTTTTATCAAAATATTTTAAACTGAAGTATTTATAAATTTTTATCTTTTTTATTTGGAAAATATAAATGTAAATAGAAACAGAAATGATTTGATTTCAGTTTGTTTTTAACCCGAAAGAAATCAAAACGAAAGAATGTAAAATAAATTATGTTTTATTTGGTTCAAATCGTTTTTGAACCAAAAAATTAATTACTATTCGATTCAATTTATTAAAACCGAACACATTCAAAATGTGAAGAAAGATGATTTGCAATTGAACATGAGAGATCTATTTTATACTGTAATTTTATTGCTCTTCTATACTTCCACAATCTATGTGGGACAAAATAAACATCACTTTAAATATCTTCTACAAATCTTTTTATATTTAAGATAATTTAAATTAAATATTCATTTATTGTTTAGATTTATGTATCAGATCATTAAATATCTTAACTATTATGAATCGTAATTAATGTCACGATTAAATAAAAACAATTGAGTTTTTTCATTGGTTAATAATTCCCCAAATCGCTCTAAGCTTGACAATCTTGTAGTTGCAAAATTTTAAAAATATTTAATTTAGGTATTATTGCTAATTACCAAAAGCATAAAATAATACAAATATGTTGAGATCTTACTTACCATATATATCTAGTCCGATATTCTTGATAACGACCGAAACGGGAAACTACCAAATAATTGTTTATCATTTAAATACTTTTAATTACAC
The DNA here is from genome assembly GCA_900406275.1 of Anastatica hierochuntica. Lineage (NCBI taxonomy): Eukaryota > Viridiplantae > Streptophyta > Magnoliopsida > Brassicales > Brassicaceae > Anastatica > Anastatica hierochuntica. Next base: position 5,106 of record OVAN01000259.1, on the reverse strand, counting down.
TTTAATCTTATTGGCTAATAGCATCCGAAATCACTCTCTGGTTGACACCTCAGCTTTACGAATTCAAAATCTTCTCAAAATGTCTTCTCGATAAAACACTATTTTATATTTTTTTTAATGTTTTAGACATATTGGACTTAAGAATTGGTTTATAAAAATTTGAAAATTTTTTTATTGTTCACAAATTTTATAAAAATACTGTAAAATAATTTTTATCAAAATATTTTAAACTGAAGTATTTATAAATTTTTATCTTTTTATTTGGAAAATTTAAATTAAAATAGAAACATTAAATTATTTGATTTCGGTTTGTTTTTAACCCGAAAGAAATTAAAACTAAAGAATGTAAAATAAATTATGTTTTATTTGGTTCAAAACATTTTTGAACCAAAAAAGTAATTACTATTCGATTCAATTTATTAAAACCGAACACTTTCCAAATGTGAAAAAGATCATTTGCAATTGAACATGAGGTATCTATTTTATACTATAATTTTATTGCTCTTCTATACTCCCACAATCGATATGAGACAAAATAAACATCACTTTAAATATCTTCTGCAAATCTTTTTATATTTAAAATAATTCAAATTAAATATTTTATGTTTAATTTAGGTATTAAAATGATAAACAATAAGAGTGATTTAGATATTATTGCAAAATTTTAAAAATAATTAATTTAGGTATTATTGCTAATTACCAAAAACATAAAATAATACAAAGATGCTGAGATATTACTTATCGTATATGTTTAGTCCGATATTCTTGATAACTACCAAATAATTGTTTATCATTTAAATCATTTAAATACTTTTAATTATACTTTAATTTTATTGGCTAATAGCATCCGAAATCACTCTCTGATTGACACCTCAGCTTTGGAATTCAAAATCTTCTCAAAATATCTCTTCGATTAATATATAGAGATAGAGTTATTTTATTCATTATTATATTTTAGAGTTATTCGAAGCTAGAAATCTAATATGAGTAGAGGAAACCAAACTCCATTTTGAAATTATTCTTTTTAAATGTAGAAAATAGAATAATACGTTGCATATATATGACACAAATAAAAAAAATTACAATTGTGCCGCTATGACTTTCCTAATTTCACTATTCATGTTTCAAAAAAATTTAATCGTTTTTAAATATTTCTTCTCCAGTAAACCATGACTAGTGAAATGATGACCAATCCATTCTTCGAGTTGTAAGGAAAGCATCCTTTCCAGTTTTACCGCAAATGGCGTTTTGGAAGGGATTTGCGATGTTGTCGATTCCCCACAGATCATTTTTCACATACTGGTTTACTTCGTTAATGTCCCCCAAAATTTATGACAAAAATGGTTTCTCATAAATTAATCGAACATTCATTATCGCAAATTTTATGATTAATTTGCGCAGAGTTTGCAGGAAAAAAATTGAATTCATAATGTCCACTTATATAATTTGACATTGCAGTGGATTTGCGATTTCTCACGCAAATCCCTCGTAAATACTTTCTAAGGATTTACGGGAGTGATTTTAAAAAATATCTTAGAAAGTATCTTAAACATGTATAAATTTTTTGAAAATTACATAATATTATAAAAGTTATAAAATACAATTTTAATTAATTACATTTAAAAAGTTCATATAGTAAACATTGTTAAAGTTCCATAAACTCTAAAAAAATATCCATTTTATCGTTTCTAACATAATGGTAAGTAGTTCTTCCCACTACAAGCAGGTGCATGATATGAATCATGATTTCATGAGATGGCTGTAGAGATGGTGTAACTACTGACACACTTGCTCTTCCAAAAAAAATTATTTTATAATTTAGAATCCTAGCGAAAACCATTTTAGATTAATATAAACTCTTTTACCACATATTTCTAAAATATTTAAAATTGAATTATCAGAGAAAAAGTTTATATATTTTCTGGTTTGGTCATTGGAAGAGAGGGGATATCCAGAGAGAGTTGAGTCTTTGAGCAAAATGCTCAAACCAGAGTCCCTGATACATAGAGATTTTGTGGTGAAATTAATTGAATTTGTGACTGATTTGCGAAAACCATCGCAAATCATAAATAAATCATGGTTAAATTGTTGTTTCTTATACAATTTTTTTTGTTTCCTTCAAATTTTGCGAGGGATCATTACATATCATTCATATATATTAAATAAGCGCAATTAAATTTTTGGCTTTGCATAGAAAATTCTTCTGCTAAAAATTTACGAGTGATTGTTGCAAAAATCCAAATAAATACATATTTAAAATTAAGAGTTTAAAACCATAATTATACATATTTAAAACATTCATAACATTAGTATAAGTGTTTTTCTAGATTTTACGAGGGATTTTGATGTTTTGACGATTTATTTCTTTCGCAAATTTGAGATGAATACATTTTTCATAGAAATTTCTCGCATTTTCATAACAAATTTGTGAAAGAAATTTCTCCTCGCAAATTTCTGTTCTCAAGGCATGCTTTCTTGTAATACAAGAAAATTATAGTTCTAAATTTTTAATAGTTGATAAACAAATTTGGATTTAATACTGAGATTATGTAAAATGCAGCTACTCTTGTTTTATATGAAATTATTGCATACAATAATTAAGTTTCACAAACAGTGTGTGGAGGGGTTCTTATCTTTTTTTTTTAAGATGAACCAATCACGGGCCGCCACGTGTTAGTGGGGCCCGTGAACAGTATAAAGACAAGCCAATTTATTTCTTAATTAAGGACTTTTCACCTTAGTTTTGTAGTTTTTGTGGGTCCCCTCTCCTTAAGGAGACCCTTAAAGACACCAATAATCACACTCTTAGTTAGTAGAATGGAAGGCGACCAAATCGGGGATTAAAAAAAAATGTAACATTTATAGTGACAACCAATAGATGAAGTAGAGGCTATTATACTTTCTTCGTACAATAATAGACTCCAATTGCTATAGCGATTGTGAATAACACTAGAATAGCAATTGCAAAAATTGCATCACCACAGCAGCTGTTTCCAGACCGATAAGCTTGGCAATTTTCATGGGACCACTTGTACCATTCTTTTCCACACGTGTAGCAAAATGTATTTCCACACCTAAAAAATGTTACACATGCGGAGAAGTATTTTGCATGAAAATTATATGATATGAAACGTTACGTTTATTTGCCATAAAAAATATAATCAAATTCATACCTGCAGAATATGCGGTTACATCCCCAAGAAAGTTCAACCATGTGTTTGCACTCCCCACATTGACGCCACCCTTCAAGATTTGCCAGAGATTTTAGCTTTGCATCATCATCTTGACGATCACAAAGCGAATTTTTGTAATCGATGCACGATTGTCGTTTATGCCATGGAACTCTACAGTAGATGCAGAAGGAGCGATTGCATTTGAAGCATATCCACGATCCATCTTCAGAATATTTACGAAGCAATTCGCGTTTGGACATAAAATAAGAGCAACTTGGGTATGGACAATAAAATCTATCTGTCAATGGAGTTAAGTACTCTTCAGTCATACGTTCCCACATAGAACATAGCTCGCGAGTCAAAAGGTTTTCATATCTATCAATAGATAGAAGTGACTTGCATCGATGCTGAAGACAATTCGGCATTGTTCCATCAAGGAGTTTAACCTTTATATGCTATTTCACACAGTTAAAGCAGAACCGATGACCGCAACTTTCAACAAAAAACTTGAGATCAGGATCTATGTCGGAGTCGAAACAGATCACACAAGACTCATTATCAGATGTTTTGGCTTGACGAGGAAACAAGAAGTTTCTTTCTGTCGGCCTAATCTCGGCGTCCATGGAAGTCATGTAGTCGTCTTCCTCTAGATGATAAGCCCAAACAACGCGGTATCTTTACTATATATCAAGAACTCTAATCCTACTTTTACGCACGGGAAATATTGTTTGTTGTTATCTTATATCGAGAACAATATCTTACTTTTAATATAAAAAAAAAACCAAATTTTATTATATAAAGCGGAACAGGTTCGATATGAGTTTCACCTATCGTCAAATTATAACTCACAAGATTTCGTCAGGTGTCACTAATCGATCGGATTGGATGATTGACATGTGTCATGTGTCAAGTGTTTAAAATTTCCAATTTCATGTAAACAAATTTTCTATTTTATATAAATAACTAAAGTTTTTATTTCCATTAAACATTGAAAATTGAATATTAAATACTTTATTTCTATTAAAACATTTAATATTAATTGTTATATATGTAAACATCATAATATAATAAGATTTAATTAAGAACATTGTTTCACGTGATATTAAAAATTTTAGATTACTTTGGATGATATTGGTTGTAATTTATAATATTAAATAACTAATAATAATTTTAGTTTACATTTTAAATTTATAGTTAAGTTGATTAACTTTAAAACCAAAATTTTTAATGATATTTTTATATTTTTAAAAAATACAAAAGCCTCATAAAAAAGAAAAAAGATGATAATTAAGATATCACTTTAGATTTACTATAGAAACAAAAAAAAAGGGGGAAACATACAATGAGATTTAAACTTTTACTATTTTTGAAATATTATCAAATTTCTCTCTATTGGCATTTTGATTATTACTAGCTAGTTACATGACGTGGACATGAAGGTTATAAGAATATTTTATCTTTTATAACTCGGTAATATAATGTTTTTAATTTGCATGATGTAGATAATATTTTAATATATTTTACACTTTAAAAAACTATAATTATGCTATATAAAATTTAATCAGTACAATTTGTTATATAAACAGAAAATATTTTTAAAAAATTAACTCACTCCATTTTGACATATTTTACGGTTTTTGATAATTTATCCCACTAACAATTTTTATATTTTAGAAAAAATCCTACTTGATATGCTATGCTAGTAATTACTAGAATCTTTTTGGTTGTTTATTTATCAATTAGGGAAATTAGGATGTACAACCTATAGATGTCAGACAGGTCAGTTCACGTCCAAGTAATCTAATCCATTGCGGGTTTGATTTTTTGGCGGGTCGTGCGGGCCAGTCCGCCGTGAGTTGCGATTTATACTTATATGTCTAAGTCCGCCCGCATAATTTAGCGGTTTTGTGGGCCGGCGCGCGGTATATATATA
>OVAN01000258.1:30266-70210 GCA_900406275.1 Anastatica hierochuntica | reverse complement strand
CAGTGGGTTAACACCTACGAAAATATAGAGTTTTTTGGTAAATTCTCTAGATACTGAAGTTTATACTCTTTAGTGTTTTTTAAAATTTCTAACTACATTCGACATTTATATTAATGTATTCTAAACATTCTTTCATGGTATATGGGCATCTTTCTATTTTTATCCATCGAATAAGTTGATGTTCTTTCCACTACTAAATCATTTCGTTAATCTTAATTTCAGAAACGCACGAGATTTCTGGATGTTTTTCCAAGCTTAAAATGGTATGGTAACTAGCTTGGCTTCTTAACGCTATATATACTGAAGTTTATATAGCTTATTAATCTTATAGCTTTTAGCATATATTATATAGCTTATTAATCTTAATTTCAGAAACGCATGAGGTTTCTAATTTTGTCAAAATTTTAAATTTGGTACAAATTTTAACAATTAGTCCAAAAATTGTTTCGAGTCAAATACAAGCCATGCAAAAGATGAATCACAAACATACAAATATGGTAATTTTAAATCTTCGAGTCAAACAAAGAAATAACTTTCCAAATAAGAATACATACTTTCCTTCATAGCATCAGTAAATCGATTGCAAATATGCATATTTGGTCAAACAAATATATATCATATATTAACTTTCCAAATCTTTTATATAGTAAAACTTTCTTAACGGATATAAAAGAACACCCCCTAGACAACATCTAATACAATATCTCATTAACTATATACCATCAAAACCAAATTCTATAGAAGAAGAAAAATGAAACTAAAACAAACTATGGTTATGTTTGTGTTGTTAGCCCTAATCCCAACATTGACCATGGGACAACATATATTTTGTGATGAAAAGGAGATTGATAAAATATATCAAGTGGATGGATGTTATGATGCTGTGAGAATAGCCTCGGATGCAAATTTCTCGAAGCTATCAAACGAATGTTGCAACGCAGTTTACACAATTCCTGATACTTGCCTCTTGATTACTTATCCTGGTCAAGCTTACAATCCTGGTATCTTTGTACACATTTGTCTCAACAAGTTCCCTCCTCCTTCAACCTTGTGATTAATTTTCTATATCATTTTGATAAAATGACATAATAAAATAAAAATAATTCTTCGAATTTACTTTATTTTCTCATATATCTCATGTTCCTTGGCATATTGACCAAAACAATATTATACATACGTCATTTCTCCTCCAAATGCTCTTTCTTGTGAAGCAAGCAAACGTGTTATAACCGATGTAAACCAATCCCCTTAACCGATTTTAAAAAGCAACTTATTGTGTAAGAAAAAGAACCGAAGTTGTGGGTTTGACCATTGTTGTTGTTAATATGTGAGGGGTAATATTAACATAACATTTGTGTATTAGTCGTTTTCAAATTTCACAATCACTTCACCAGCACGAAACCTTTCTCTTCAATATTATAAAATATCAAACTAAGGATATTGAAAAATGTGGATATGATATTTCTGCTTCTTTTTTTTTGAATTTTCTCTCTTGAATTTTGGACTTATCCGCTTTGTCACTTTCGAATACTTAATATTTAATACAATGATAACATTTCCTACGTGAAAATCGAAATTATTGTCATTCAACTACTCAACACACACAAGTTATCTTTTAATTTTTGTTAAATAAACATGCGAGCCGCAAGGACCAACGACCTTTATTCCAAGTATATTGTTTAATTCGCTTACTTTTTCTGTAATTTATTTGATTTTAATTTCTTTTTTGTAACTTGATCATTTATTTATAAGTTATAAACATCATGTTATCATAACAAAATCACCTAATTATGGAACCATTCCAAGCTCCACAAAATTAGTAATTCCCTCCACCTTTTTTCAATAAAACAGAGACTGAATATTAAAACCATCTTGTTTTATTTTAATTTAGAAATATTACACCAAATAACAACTGAATAGTTATTTTAACCACAAAAAAAAACAACTGAATAGTTATATAAAACCAAGTCCAGTACATGCTTTTCCCTACAAATTTTGAATTTTTTCATATTTTATTAAAGTATTCGAACATTCAAATTACAGATAATTCTTGTTTATTGTTCTCTGACAAGGCTTATTCTATCCTCTCTCTACCAGAAAACTGTTAAAAAAATCATAAAATATAGATCAAATTTTCTTTTCTATAACTTGTAAACAAGTATTTCAACAAAAAAAAACTGTTATATAATCACTATTTGGTTAACTCCATTTGACTTTTCAAAAAAAGAAATGTCACTATGATTAAACAAATAAATACGAAATTTCCTAGGAATAGTTACATGATCATCTATCTTCTTCCTCTTTATCTATATAACTCCTCTTGCTATAGTTTCTTTTCTTCCACAAACTTTACAGAATAATACAGAGAGACAAGACAAAAACATATAACTCATTCTAGTTCTTGTCCAAAGAAGATATTTTAATGGGGAATCTCTTATGTTGCGTGCTGGTGAAGCAATCAGATGTTGCGATCAAGGAAAGATTCGGCAAATTTGAAAAAGTTCTAAATCCAGGTCTCCAGTTTGTGCCATGGGTCGTCGGTGATTACGTCGCTGGCCACCTCACTCTCCGTCTCCAGCAGCTCGATGTTCAATGCGAAACCAAAACAAAGGTAAGTAACATTAAACATATATATGTATAAGCATCTCCTTCGTCTAATGGACTTTTGGTTCTGTTTCAGGACAATGTGTTTGTGACTGTTGTTGCATCCATACAGTACAGAGTCTTGGCTGACAAGGCAAGTGATGCTTTTTACAGACTTAGCAATCCAACGAGCCAGATCAAAGCCTACGTCTTTGATGGTATCTATCTTCTTCATTTCCCTCTTTCTAGCACAGATTATACTTTCTCAAAGATTTGATCTTTGGGTTATGTTTTTGCAGTGATCAGAGCATGTGTGCCAAAGCTGAACTTGGACGATGTCTTTGAGCAGAAGAATGAAATTGCCAAATCCGTGGAAGAAGAGCTAGACAAAGCCATGACTACTTATGGTTATGAGATCCTTCAAACCCTTATCATCGACATCGAGCCTGATCAACAAGTTAAACGAGCCATGAACGAAATCAACGCCGGTAAGTCATAATCCTCCTCAAAATCTCGAGACCCTTTTATGAAATGTCTGATCTTTCGATGATCATACGATCAAAAATGGTTTGCAGCGGCGAGGATGAGAGTGGCGGCGAACGAAAAAGCAGAGGCAGAGAAGATCATTCAGATAAAGAGAGCAGAAGGTGAAGCAGAGTCAAAGTACCTGTCGGGACTCGGAATCGCGCGGCAAAGACAAGCGATCGTGGATGGTCTGAGAGACAGTGTTCTTGGGTTCGCCGGAAACGTGCCGGGGACGTCAGCGAAAGATGTGTTGGACATGGTGATGATGACTCAGTACTTTGATACGATGAGAGATATCGGAGCTCACTCAAAGTCATCGTCGGTGTTTATCCCGCACGGTCCAGGCGCCGTCGCTGACGTGGCAACGCAGATTCGAAATGGATTATTACAGGCTCACCAGACACAAGGCTAAGTCAATAGTCAACTGTCTTCGTCGTCGTTGTCTCCCACTAAAATCTTTGTGATATTTATTAATGCGCGAAACGATATTATGCTTTGTTGGTTGTGCTTTTCTGTATTTTCTTTCTCAATGATTCTGTCTGTCTTGTGATTTTGTATTTTATTTTGTGAATTAAGTTTACTTTGTATTATTTAAAAAGGCCTTATTAACTTGGGCCTAATAAAAGAAGCTATATTATTCTAAAACTCGGGTCATATGGAATATCCTGATTGATACTCTTTAGTCATCTCTCACGTAACGAAACAAATGGACATTGTCACGAGAACAAATACAACAAAAACAAAGCAAAGAAGAAGAAGAGAAAGGATCTTTAGGGTTTCATCATCATCATCAAGATGATCCTTTTTCAACCATTTTTATTCTCTACAAATCCGACAGAGAAAATATGTGAAATGATTAGTAGTAGGTAGCCATTGAAGACCAACAAACCAAGCAGGCAGAGAAAAAAAAACAGAAACTGCTTTAAAAATGAAGGAAGGCATTAGCAACTTTGGATTCTTGTGCATATCATTCCTCATGGCTTGAGAGCTAGAGCCAATCCGACCTTAGCACTCTTGTCAATAGCCTTAGTATCAACCTCTCCTGAGATTGTGAAGAACGACTTTGGTCTCCACTCGTGTTGGATCAGTGCACTTGCTATGCCTGCACTGTTCACTCGAGCCTTAACCGAGGTCAAGGGGTCAAGCGAATGCTGTGTTCCCACAGTTATGGTGCTGTCCTTGGTTGAGAACACATGGCTCACTTCTGCTCCAACCGCCGTGTTGAATAGCGGGTTAACAATGTGGTAGTATGAAGCAGTCGCCAAATCGCCCTTATTANAAAAAAAAAAAAAAAAAAAAAAAAAAGAAACTCTCAAGACATTTTCATCAAAGCACACGAAAGACCAATCTTACTACTCAAATGTCTCAGTCAAATGAACTTACAAGGTTAGGGAGGCAATCAAATCATCCTTGGTGAAGTTCAAACCAGCATTGATCTTGGTGAAATTGCCGGATTTGGTGTCGAAGGAAACATCAGTACCAAGAGCCACGACATTGGTACCAATCACACCAGAAAAGTTGACAGTTGGGTTCTGAGTCAGTCCCATGCTCGTGCTGATACCAGCATAGTCATGGTAGTACTGCAACTCAATCTGTTTGGAAGATGAAACACCATAAAACAATGAAGTTAGAAAAGCCAAGTTATATACTAGCTGATCAAACTACAAAAACTGTACCAAAGATAGATAATAGAGAAGTCATTACTAAACCTTTCCAGAATTTTGGTCAGGGGCCCTGAAGCTGAAGATAGACTTGAGTCCAGGTGCAGCCTCATCAACAGTAGCAGTGACCAAAACCTGAAAGCAAAACACACCTAGTTTTTAGGTTCTTTACAATCAAAGAGCCAAAAAGAAGAAGAAACAAACAACTGATACAAGCTAAAGGATGAATATAAGGTGCGAATATACTCACGGTAGAATCAGTGCAAACTTTCAAATCAGTAGTGATGTTCTTTTGCTTAGCCTGAAAAGCTACATCTCCCAACAGTATGCCACCTTTCTTAGTTCCAGATGAAGTGATGGCCTAAAGATTATTACAAGTAGCTTATGAGTGACAGTGGCCAAGACACAAAACTGGATCACAAAGCTTAAATAACTCCAATCTCAGAAGCACACTGGAGAAGACTACATTCCATTAAACCTAAACAACAGTAAGGATAGTGAAACTCGAATCGAAAACTTACAACACCAGCTGGGGAGTAAGTGGTGATACTAAATTTCTGGTCACTGTTGTAGTCTTTGTACAAAAGATCTGCAAACCAAACATCAACATTTTAGATGTTATACAAACTCATTTCACCAAAAATTCTCAAAGGAGACTTCGAAAATGAGACTATGACATATCGTTACTGCGTTTAGATTGACATTTTCAGCTCCAAGATGAATCAAATTCGACAGAATTAACAGAAATGGAGAGAAAAACAAACGCCAAGGAATCAATCAAATCAGCACAAACGAGTGAAACCAATCAACGCATGCATATGCATATCAATCCCCATAGCTAAATAAGACCCAATTGGATTCAGAAAGTTACAGAAGTCGAAAAACAATTCAGATCTCAAAATCCTAAGTAATTTGCACAAACAGATTCAGACAGCAATGAAATAGAAGGAGAGAGAGATTAAACCTCTGGCTTTTTTGCCGATGTCGGTGTAGAGACCAGGACCTTTCACCATTTTTGATTTCTCCGGTAAACGAAAGAAGAGAATGTTCGAGAGAGTCTCTAAGAGAAAAAAGCTGTGGCTGGCGTTTATAATAGGGACTTTCAACAAAAACCCTAATTTTTTTTTTTTTTCCTGCTTCTCAAACAAAATATTATCAGCCGTTGGATTTAGATTCGCTGCGTCTACAGCCGTCGATATATGATTTTATTTTCACCCTGACTCTGTTCTATCTTGAACCGTAATCAAAATCGGTTTACCGTTTCAATGTCGGTTTATTGACTAATCGGTTGAAATTTTAATTTAATCAAATTAACTCTGTCAACCATGTGATTTGGTTTGGGATTAGTTGTCTGATCAAGGTGCTTAATAAATAATTGCATCCATTACAGCTACATCAATTTATTTATTTTAAACCAGTGGTTTCGAATATTCTTATAGTATATACTGACTGGTTATTGGCTGATATATACTGATCGTGACAATTAACAATTACGACCGATGGCAACATCATTTTTATCTTTTTAACCTTAACATATGAATAGTGATTAGTTAAAAATTTCATACCTTAACGTATGTTTAGACTTTTTAAATTAAGCTTTAAGTATGATTAATATATACTCACATAAACAAAATTAGACGTAACAAAAACAGTATGACATTTTCACTATATAATAACGAGAATTTAAGAAGTTATTGTTATTGTTGTTAAAATTAGTTAAAAGTTGAAACAATCGAAAAAGATACAAGAATCCAAATATAGAAAACAAACAAAAAAAATAAAAGGAATTTGATAAAAGAAGAGAAACAAACCGCAAGTTTAAACGGGATACTTTCTAAATATAGAAATTAACTTTCTTTCGACAAGTTTTTTTTTATTTATTTAAAGACAAACCTTGACATTTATCAAACTTCGCAATACGATTCATCTACGGCTTTAGGGCCAAACAAAAGAGAAAAAAAACTAAAGCCATGTTTAAAGCTTAGCAGTTCTCCATATATATTTAAATATATATAAGAGATTACCCCTAAAAAAACAAGAAAATTAATATAAATTGTTTTGTGTTTGTGAAGAAAAGGGGGTAATCAATTATAATGGAGATGACTAGGCTTTTTAAATTAGTATGTGTGATTTGTATTGCCGGTTTGATTCCGACCATACGAGCCAATGTTGTCGCGGAGACAGATGATGAGTATTGGGTAAATAAAGCTAATGAAGCTCGTAAACAAACCCTTTTGGCTTATCATCCTGATCCTTATGAGATTGTTGATCATTTCCACGAGCGTCATTACGAGTAAGTCCTTTTTAATATTACCTATATGGTTTTTAATGTGTGTGTTTGTTATGGTTATAAAAAAATTTAGAATAATGATTATGTTTTATGATGGTTTTGGTTGTATATATCTTTTAGCAACTCCACTGATGTTGAGGAAGAGGAAGTAGCCGGTTCGACAGAAAAGGACGACATTGAGATGGTTTCTAGTCCGACGAACAGCACAAGGCGTAGCCTAAGTGCTAGACTTAGAGGAAGAGGGAAATGGAGTAAGTTAAAGGGACCTTGCACTGCAAGCAACCCTATCGATAAATGTTGGCGTTGTCAGCCTCACTGGGCAAGGCGTCGCAAGAAGCTTGCACATTGTGCCCGTGGTTTCGGTTACAAAACCACGGGAGGCAAACGTGGCAGAATCTACGTGGTCACGAGCCCTAGAGATGATGATATGGTTAACCCTAAACCCGGAACACTACGTCATGCTGTGATCCAGAAAGAACCTCTCTGGATAATTTTCAAGCATGATATGCACATTAGGTTGAACCAAGAGCTTTTGATTACCAGTCACAAAACGATCGATGCTCGTGGTGCTGACGTACATATCGCATATGGAGCCGGGATCATGATGCAGTACGTGCGAAATATCATCATCCATGGGCTTCACATCCATCACATCGTCTCGAGTAGTGGCGGTATAATAAGAGACTCCGTTGATCACTTTGGACAAAGAGGACAGGCTGATGGAGATGGTATCTCTATTTTTGGAGCATCAAACATTTGGCTTGACCACATCTCTATGTCTAAATGCCAAGATGGTCTCATCGATGCCGTGATGGGATCCACTGGAATCACCATCTCTAACTCTCATTTCACTCACCACAACGATGTGATGTTGCTTGGTGCACAAAATGATAACCAAGATGACAAGAAGATGCAAGTCACGGTGGCTTACAATCATTTTGGTAAAGGACTAGTGCAAAGGATGCCTAGGATCCGGTGGGGTTTCGTGCATGTTGTTAACAATGACTACACTCATTGGCAGCTTTATGCCATTGGTGGTAGCCAAGGTCCTACAGTTCTTAGCCATGGGAACCGTTTCATCGCTCCTCCTCACCTACCTTATTGCAAAGAGGTACAAAACATTTCTAATAATTAAACAAAGAAAGGCTTAACATTAGAACGTTTTATATATAGCTTTTGAGGCTATATATATAGCTTTTGAACTAATAAAAAGAACGTTTTATATAGGTGACAAAGAGGGATTATGCTTCGGAAGACGAGTGGAAACACTGGAATTGGAGATCCGAGAAAGATGTCTACATGAACGGAGCGTTTTTTAGGCAATCTGGTAATCCAAATTTCAAGTGTTCACACTCAAGACAACAAATGATAAGACCAAAACATGGTGTGTTTGCTTCAAAGCTTACTAAATACGCCGGAGCATTGGATTGTCGTGTCGGAAGACCATGCTAAAAATATAATTTCACTACTGCTTTTTTCTCTTTGTATTATATAAGGCCATGAAATATAATTATGGAGTGTGCATGTCTTTGTGTAAAGAATGAATTTGAATGGCTAGATACTTTGTAATTCTATTATGTTTGTGTTGTTCTCTATTTGTTGTGTATGGTTTCATTTATAACTTCACTATTTTACTCTCGGAAAAATAGAAAAAAAAAACATTTAAAATCATTCTCTCCCTTGATTTACGTTCAAATAATAACACATAAAAATTGATTTTTTTTTTCAAAAGGCAACACACAAAAAAATAGAGAAGATACACATGCTTGTAGAAAATATCGACGATTTAAACTTAAGTGGTAGCAAAAAGTATTTGATTTTGCCGACTTCCAAAGTACTTTGAAGAGATCAAAGTTCATATTTATAAACGATTTTGCATATTTTTATATATCAAAACGAAAGTCATATTTATAAACCCAATCGGCAAGTATAATTCATTAGGCTTTGTAACGACATATGTTTTATTTTAAATATTTATCCAACCAAATACAACTTGGAGATGCTTACTAAACAATAGTGTATTACTAATTACAAAATTATTGTCTCACAAAAAAAAACCATTTATTTTTCACTCGTGAATATCATATATCACCCGTTTTTCTTCTAATTAGTTTTCTTCAACAACTTCACAATGCGCTTAATCGTAGACATAAACTCTTTCTCTTTTTCAGGAACTATCGAATGATAAGCATTTTCCTTCCATGCTCTGTAGAAAAATGATTCTTTCTCAACAAAAATATTAGCTTCATTAGCATTGTACGTTCCATTCTTGAGAGCATTTGAAATATCGTTAAGTAGCGATTCAGATTTCACCAAAGAACTCAACTCCTCTTTCATATCACCACTTGATTGCTTCTTCATTGTTTTTAACTCTCCAAGCATATTCTTTGCTTGTTCAATCTCCTTTAGAATCTCTCCTTTCATGAGTTGTGTTTGTTCTTCCCCTTTTAACGTGTTCAATGTCTCGGGTTTTACATCGCGGAGTTTCACTAGCTTCACGTCTCTAGCTGCAACTTCTTCGATGTTGCACCCCAATGCAATGACTAGGGCCACAATAAGACTAGACAGTATGGTAGATTTATTTGCCATTGTATATATTTTTTTGAAATTAAGACAAAAGCTTCTTGCACCAAATATATGAGAGGATTGAAACTTCTTTGGGTGGTAAGGCTTTAAATGGAAAATGTTGTCTAAAAGTAGAAAGTTAAAATTTGAATTTAGATGTTCAATAAGTAATGTTATAAATATAGAAGTTTTGAATTAGAGGACTTTAACAAAAACATTTACGAATATTATGGATAACCAAAGAAAGGTGACTAACCGAGCCAATACAATTCGTGGACCATAAACGTAAGGTTAAATATTGCATGCTTATCATTAGTAACAAGTAATAGTATAAATTACCCTTAAAAGAGAAAGACAAGAACTCACATCTTTTCTCGCCTCTTTTCCTTTAACAATTTTTTTGAATCTAAATTCAGATTGATTGTTAAGGGAAAATTGAGCTTTAAATCATGGCAAAGATCATCTCCTTCTTGCTTTTCGCGGTGGTCCTTATAATAGCATTTCTCCAAACTCATGAAGCTCGTCTCTTGGAAAAAATCGATAAAACAATTAAAAAAGACATCAAGAAAATCGAGGAGGAGTTAAAGGCCAAGAAGATTAGCATTGAAAAGGATATGAAACTAAAGCCTGGAGAAAAGAAAATCAAGAAATTCAAGAAAGCACCGTCGCCGCCGCCGCAGCAGCCAGCCAAAGACAAGCAAAAACCAGTATCCATAATCCAAAAGATCTTGATGGATTTTGGATTGAACAAAGGAAAGGAAAGAGGATAAATATTAATTAGCTATCAGGGTTTGAGTAATGCTTTTGATGTCTTAAAAGGAGGAGATTTTGCAAGTGAGAGGAGCCGATAATTTTCCTTAGTTTATTTACAAAATTAGTTGCATCCTATTGTAATCTATATAACTAAATGAAATATTACTACTTATGGATATCATAATATGCTTCCATGCGAATATATATATATATATTTATTTTTTTTTTTAAAAAGTTGATGCGAATATTTCATTTTTGATAACAACTCTCTATTATACTTATTTTTGTCAACTAATTAACAGTTTTGTATTAGACTAAAACTCATTATAATAAACGGTCTACGGATTCAAAGTTGACATATATATCTAAAATACTAGTTATTATGAAAAGCTTGCCATACGAATATTTTCTGAGCTAGTTCGGTGTGTGTTAAAAAAGTTCCAAATCAAAACATTAAATAAATTTTTTTTTCCATGTGTCAAAAAAAAAAATTTCCATAGATTAAAACAGTTTAGGAGTTTATGTACATATCAGCATTAATACATACACAATTATGTAGTGTAGTAGAAAATATATATTACAGGGATTCTAATAACTATGTATAAAGTCCTAAAAAAGAATTATAATAAAACCGAACGAGTAATATATATTTTTGTTGAGGAAATTGAGAATAGATCTAGAAAAAGATAGAGCTCCAACATTTTTTAAGAATATGAAAGCACATCAACTCTAAAGAGCTTAATTATAGGCAAAGTTTTGAGAAATTTGCATACGACTTTATCTTATGATTTATTTCATGGGTTCTCAATTATGTTGTGTGTGTTGCCACATTGGGTAAATTTTGCTTCGAATTGTTTAGCTTCCCAAATGCAACAACTTTTTTTTATTGACAAAAAAAGAAGAAGCAACAACCTCCTTAAATATATTTTTAAAACAAATTTTTCAGAACGTTAAATGAGAAATATACTTACGAATTTTTTTTACTTTCCATATAAATGAATATTAGAAATTTGAATATTTTGAAATTGTTGACTACAAAAATATTTGCGAATTTTATGGGTTACCAAAGAAAACTAAGTACCTAAGTCAATACAATTCGTTCGTTCACCTTCAAAATAAGATTAAAGAGATCTATAGATCTACTATTTTTACAAAGAAAAAACTATCAATATTATAAGAAAATAAACACACGAACTCACTATAATTTGATCGATTTCGAATTTAATAACTAAACATGGCAAACATCTCCTTCTTTGTGCTTTTGGTTGTGATCACCCTTATTGCATTTCTAAATGTCTCCAAGGCTCAACATTCAATGCATCTCGATGAACAAGAAATTGAGAAAGAGCTCCACGAAGCCAAGGACTTGATCGAAGAGGACTTGAAAGAAAAGGAAAAGAACATCAAGAACTTGGAAAACGAGGTGAAGATGTTAACCAAATCTGACACGATGTTGACTGAACTCGGAGAAGCTTACAAAGAGGGTAAGAATCTAGAGCCTTACGGTAAGAAGCTCAAGAAATTCAACAGGAGAATCATCAAGAAGGCCCCTCGTGAGGAAATGAGGTACGGATCCGTTATCCAAACCATTTTGAAGGATTTGGGATTAAACAGAGGAAGAGATTAAAGCAATAATATTAGGATTCTATAGAAATAATGTTTTTTTTATTCATGCATGCGTTAAGGCATCAATTGAGAAATTTTTTTAATACAATAAAATGAAATGTATAACTTATATAACATTGTTAAGCTATCTTTGTGCTAATGTTTTGTTAGTTAGTTTACTAACACAATGTAATAGTTACATGATAATAGAAACAAATCATTTTTGTTTCTTTCACTTGTAAATACTAATTTGTGATTTGATCTACGTACACATGCATGGGACAACATATATAATCATGTGCACATAGGCAAAAATGTTGGTCTTCACATCCTTATTGTACATTATTTAAACACATAGATTAATATTTATACATAAGTTCTTGTAAAAAAAATGTGTGTGAGGACTAAAACTAACCAAAGGAAATCAATTTTGTTTGTTTATATATTTTTTTATTAGTTTAAATTTCAAGGACCTGATATTTCTGAAAAGCTAATGTTAACATTTTCAATATAATCGCCAAATCGGTTAAGCATTTTTGCTTTTTTTGGTTTTGCCGTCAGATTAGATAATTAAATTAATTTAAATTTTGTCAAAAAAAGAAAAGAATTAAAACTAAAAAAAGTAATTATGAGTTTAATTCATTTACGTGTTCAAATAAAGTTGTCGGAAGACAAGACATTTTCCGATGAGACACTCGAACGTTGCTAGTAACAACGGTAACATTACAAATTTATCTATAAATCCACCATTTTTGAACTATCTTCTTCTTCTTCTTCACCATAATTCTACTGTTTAAACTAATCCATAAAGCATTTTCAATGAGAGGAGACAAACAAGAGGTTCTTGCTCTGTTTCTCTCTCTGCCTTGCCGAAACTCCTCCAAGTTCTCCTTCTGCTCCACCCGGTGAGCTATGGTGGACTTCGTTCTCTAGCTTGCGCTTGAAGGTCAAAACCCTTTCTTGACTTTGACCTTAGAGTCTTCTTCTATGAATGTTAATCCTCTGTTTTTACTTTTCATTCAAACCTCTAAAAATTCATTCATTTCTTGTTCAGATGGTAAGAATATTGCCGTCGCCGTGGTCGTAGGATGAGTCATGGAACTTCCGGTTCCGGTGGGGACGAGAACGACGGCGTTTTAAAGATGCAGAAGGATATGGTTTGAGATTTTGGCGGTAAAGAGTCGTGGGGAAGATGAAGAATCACACGAACACGTGGAGAACATATATGCGAACAATCAAGTAAGTCTTTAAAACCAAACATAAGGACATATGTACTTTAAAAAAACATGTACTATTAAGTAATTTATCTAAAAGAGAAAAATCCGATTGGTCATTAAGTAAATTTGATATTGAATCTCTAAACATAAATCATTTAGTCTAGAAATATGCCAATTAAAACGGTTGAATTCCATATTTCTTTGTCAACTATCATTATGTTTTCCATTTCGACATGTATATTATTTAAACTTGTGACTACCAAAATGTTAAATTTGGCTTTGATTTTACTTTGAATTATAATAATATTAGGAAAACATTGACGATGTGAGTGCGGCCAAGAGACTGATGACTAAGTCAACAATAAATTTGAGATAAGTAAATTTTATTTTTTATTTTCCAAATTCTATGATTTTTATATTAAATTTTATAACATATGCTTAAGTTTATATGCTAACGATTTATTAACGTGGCAAAAGTACGATTTTGAGCAAATGGTTAAGTGTTTAAATTATTTGATTCGATAAGGATTTAGTAATTAGATTTCTCTAAATACATTTTACACCTACTTGAAAATTTCATGAATTGTATCTCTACTTGAAAAGACTAGAGTGTTAGATTATACAGTTGTGAGAGCTAACCGAGTATGGTATCCTGTCTTCTTTAGATCGTTAGAGGTACACATATTCAATTTGTTTTTCACGCTGTTAAGCTATGACGATTATGAAACTAACCGAGCATGGTATCCAGTCTTCTTTTAGATCGTTAGAGGTACACGTGTTCAATTTGTTTCGCATTGTTAACGCGAATTTAGCACTCGAGTTTGATTAAGTAGGATCATTCATGATTTATAGAAAAATAAAGTGTTTTAATGTGTTTAGAAAAATTTAGTTACTTTATTCTTTTCGCGTCAAATCGTACATTGCCACACAATTTTTTGTTTTTGTTTGTGATGAAAAGGGTGGACAATCCTCCGTGACAAGAAGCAAGTTTTGAGGTAAACTCTTAATTGAATTATTGTTATTTAGAAGTAAAAGCAAATGTCACTTTTATTCACAATTATTCAATCCCATTTTGGTTAGGGAGGTTCGAAGATTAAGGAGAACTCTTTGGACCATAAAAAGAGGAAGCTGGCGAATATGAAATCAGCAAAGAAGATTCACTGTTTTTTTTTCGTTTTTATGTGTTATATAATATGAAATTTCCATTGTTGTATTTTTTTTTTTTTTTTTGCATTTTTCTTGTTTACTGTAACAAAAGATTCATTGTATTTTTTTGTTTTTGTAAAATTATTTGGGCCTAATGGTTTTTTATTCGGCCCAATAACTTCATTGGGCCTTATTGAATATTATAATTTTACAAAATGAATTTAAAGGCCCATGATGAATATTATAATTTTACAAAGGCTTATTGATTTTTTTTTATTTAAGTTTTTGTAAAATTATTTGGGCCAAAAGGTTTTTTTATTCGGCCCAATAACTTCATTCATTGGGCTTTATTGAATATTATAATTTTACAAAATGAATTTAAAGGGCCCATGATGAATATTATAATTTTACAAAGGCTTATTGATTTTTTTCTATTTAAGTTTTCTAAAATTATTTGGGCCAAAAGATTTTTTATTCGGCCCAATAACTTCATTCATTGGGCTTTATTGAATATTATAATTTTACAAAATGAATTTAAAGGCCCATGATGAATATTATAATTTTACAAAGGCTTATGAATTTAAAGCCCCATGGGCCTAATGGTCTACGTTCTCTTCTTAATCCCTAACTTTCAGTATAAAATCGTTCTCTTCTCCTTAATCTTCTTCTCCTTCTTCTACCTTCACAACTTCTTAAACCCTTAAAAGAGTGAGTTTGATCCAATTCAACAATGGGTTCGAAGAAGAACAAAAAGCAAAGAGAAGCTAAAGGGTCCGGTGGAATTGCGGCGGCGGAGGAAGGCGGCAAACAAATGATTACGGATCCAAGGTTTTCTTCTGCGCACACTGACCCTAGATTCCGTAGGATTCCTAGGCGTGAATCCAAAGTCGCAATCGACTCTAGATTCAAGCGGGCCTTCACCGATACTTCTTCTGCTCCTGTCGATAAGCGTGGCAAGCGGAGAAGAGGAGCAAGTGCGAAGGATTCTCTTAAAGAGTTCTATCGATTGGAAGAAGATGAAGAAGATAAGAAGAAGAAAAAGCTGAGGGAGGAAAGCGAAGATGATTCTGAGGATGAGAAAGAGCTGATGGATTTGAAATCCGAAGAATATAGCGAGGAGGAATCAGAGGAAGAGAGTAAGAGTGAGAAAAAGCTTGCTTCTTTGGATGAGGAATCTGATGAGAGCTCTGAGTCTGAAGAGGAAGACAAAGTGGATGTGTCGGAAGAGGAAGATACTGATGAGGACGACGAAGCTATTTACGTAGACGATGGACCCGAAGTTCCGGTAAATTCATCTGCTTTAAGTCGTGTTTTTGAGTAGAGAATCGATTTTCTTACACAGCAAAGTTTGGTTTGTAGGAAGAGAACATACCGAATATTGAAAAAGAAACGCACAGATTAGCTATTGTTCGCATGGACTGGAGACATGTCTCTGTAAGTTCACTTATGTTTCTTTGTGTTATTGTAGAAAGAGTGTTCAATGAGCCAAGCATCATTTGTTCTTATAATTGCTATCTTGTTTGTTACTTAGGCCAAAGACTTGTACGTAGTTTTGAATTCGTTTGTGCCGAAAGGTGGGCGTATTTTGTCAATTGCTGTCTATCCAACTGACTTTGGAATCGAGCGAATGAAAGAGGAGGAACTCCATGGGCCAGCAATTGATGGCGGCAAGAAGAAAGATGATGATGATGACGACGACGAAGAGGAAGAAGAGGAGGAAGATGAGGATGTCATCAATGAGAAATTCCGTGCATACGAAAAAAGTAGATTAATGTAAGTCGAAATTTTTCATTGTAAGTGTCGAAGATGGTACCATTTCTAGGAAACTCTCACTGGTACTATTGCTCTTTTTCAGGTACTATCACGCTGTTGCTGAATGTGACTCAAGTGCTACTGCAGATTTCTTGTACAAATCATGTGATGGACTTGAGTTTGAGAAATCCTCTAACAAACTCGACTTGAGATTTATTCCCGATTCCGTTGAATTCAAACATCCACCTCGTGATATTGCAACCGAGGTAAATTACTGTTACTTCCTGATATTTTGTAATCTTGTGGTTTAATGGTGATCTAATAGTTATTGAAAATTTACAGGCACCTGCTAATTATGAAGGTTTAGATTTTCAAAGCCGAGCACTGCAGTTGAGTAAAGTTAATCTTTCTTGGGATGAAGATGAGCCAAACCGCATTAAGACCTTGAATCGGAAATTCAATCCTGACCAGGTCTGTGTACTTTTGTGAAATATGCAATTAGTTAGGCTTTGAAGTATCTCCTATAGCTGCAGTGTTAGTTTTCTGATACAGTTTATAAAAATTTATCAATCATAGTTGTCAGAACTTGAGTTGAAAGAGTTTTTAGCTTCTGATGAGAGTGAATCTGATGATGACGAAGACGAAGGTATTAGTAAGAGTAAAAAGGAGAAGAGCAAAGAAAAGTACCGGGCTTTATTTGAATCTGAAGATGTTGATTCTGATAAAGAAGAGGAGGATGATAATGACCAGGATATGGAGGTGACATTCAATACCGGGTTAGAAGATCTCAGCAAACAAATTCTTGAAAGGAAAGACAAGAAGTCAGAAACGGTCTGGGAGTCATATCTAAGGCAGAGACGTGAGAAGAAGAGAGCTAGGAAGAGTAAACAGAAGGATGATTCTTCTTCTCAGGATGATGATGATGATGATGATGATGAGATGGTCCAAGAGGATGGTGATGAGGATTTCTTTATGAAGGAGCCTCCTCATAAGAAGAAGAAGGAAGGAGAGGCAAAGAAGACGAAGAAGAAGAGTTTAGAGGCGGAAGAAAAAAGCAGAGCGGAGTTAGAGTTGTTACTAGCTGATGAGAATGCAGGAGACAGTAATGGTGGTCTTAAAGGGTACAATATTAAAAAGAAAGGTAAAAAGGGAAGTAAAGAGATTGCAGAAGAGAAGATACCTGCGGCTGATCTCGATGATCCGAGATTCGCAGCTGCATTCTCGGATCCTCGCTATGCTCTAGACCCTACGGATCCACAGTTTAAAAGGTAAATTGGTGTTGCTGACTCTAATTTTGTTGTGTGAGAATTACTAAGTCTTATGATTCTGTTGAAAATTCTTTTTGCAGGAGTGCAACTTATGCGAGGCAAGTAGCTCAGAAACAACAAAAGGAAGACCCGAAAAGCCACGAGGAAGCGAAAGCTACAACGGAGACAAAGGCGAAAGAAGAGTCAGACGGGAAGATGGAATCGAAGAAGAAGAGTTATGCAGAGTCCTCTGTTGTGAAATCGTTGAAGCTCAAGATTCAGCAGAAAGGTTCAGAGAAGAAGAAAGCAGGAAATGCAGATTCTTTGGCTCAACGAATAAAGAAGAAAGCCGAAGCTTTATCCAAAAAATGATCTTTTTGTTTCCTTCATATCAAATTTTGTCTGACTTCTCTTTAATAGTTTAGTCTTATGATCTAAACACATTTGCTACAATGCTATTTGTCATAATTTTTTTTACTTGTTTTGGGTATAAAGAAAAAATCAGCTATTACTATTTAGCAACCACTTATTTTTGGCACACAACATTACATTTTGAATGTTGTGACAAACTCTACAAGAAAATTAATATGTAATAAAAGATAAAACAAAATTATCATTTCGATAATCTGAAATTTTAAGCTTATAAACCAACTTGGTTTGTTTGTGACCATTTTTTTTGTTGTTGAAATTTTGTGGACTACAAATGAATTTATGCCAAGCGAAGAAATATATATATGTCATTGGCTAAAAAAAAAATGCTTCCAATTTTAACTTCTTTCTACTCGAGGTGGCTTTCGAACACCCACTCTTACATCATTTTCTGTCCTCCTTAATATCTCATTCATCCCATTACTTTCAAAAATCTTCGGATTCGCCCCAACATTTCTCAATTCCTACAAAAATAATCTCATCATCATACAATTACACCAAATCATGATCTAACATAATCTCAACGAATCTCAGTTTAGTTCATACCGAGTTTAGTTGACTCAAATTTTCTTCTTCTTCTTTCTTGTGGAGCACGTTAGGGTACAACAAGACATCACCAGAGGGGTCTAGAGAAACGTGTGGCCTAAGAAAGGGTTTGTCTTCGTTTATTGTTAACCCGAATGTGTTCTTAGCAAAAGCCATGCTCATACCACTCACGTGGCTCGCTGATCCTGCAGGTTGATTATAAGTTAGCGTCGAAGCTGCATCGTTTTCTTTCCTCTTCTTCGTCCCAGCCCATGCAAACCCACTTGCAGGCGCCGTGGTTTGAGATAAACCGGTGTATGGAAACTCGCTTCGAGTCGTCGCTTGAGACGTCTCTGATGGTGTCTGAAGAATAATTTGTGTCTCTGCTTCTTTCTTTGTTTCCTGCAACAATGATGAACCATATTAGGATCCGATTTTCTCTGGAATTTGTGTGTAATATACTGAAATTTTATACCTGGTGGGTTGGTAATTTGGTCTGAATTGTTGGCTCTTTGAATGTTCTACGTGATTTCCCTGATTTCTTGGGTGCCAAGTTATCTCTTTTCTTCATATTAACTCTTCTCCTGTAAAACAAAGTTATCTTTCAACACTCATAACTGCATACTATAGCTGGTGAAGTCTATAGATTGATTTATACCTTCGTTGAAGTTCTTCGCGGTACTTAGCATCCATTTCTTTATTAGGAGGATACTTAGGTAATGTAGATGGATCACAAGCGTAAGGCTTTGTGCTAAAGTACTGAAATAACAGCAAAACCAGAGAGAATAGATTATTAAAAAAGCATGTGCAATTTGATTTGATTTTGATTAGAGTTTAAGGCCTTTATTAACCTCTGAGATAAGAGCAGAGGAGGCAGTTCCTCGTTTTTCAGGATCCATAGACAAAAGAGTCTCAAGGAGATTAATGGCGGTTTCTGGAAACTGCTCAAATCTTTCTCTAAGAGAACCTTCATATTGATGTTGTGGTCTAAACATCTTAGTTTGAGGATGAAGCTTGTTCTTTTCCCAGAATTCTTCATCTGGTGATCCAGATAGTTTATAAATCTTGTGAAGTTGTTCAATCTATAAAGAATAATCACAAACACACAAAATATTAATTTCACTTGAATGAATAATTTCAAACTTTTGGATTTGGTCCCTTTCTCACCTCTGTTCTTCCCTTTAGTAGAGGTCTTCCGGTAAGAACCTCCGCGAAAACGCACCCGACGCTCCAAAGATCGACGGATACGGTGTAGCTAGTCGAGCCCATTAGAAGTTCCGGTGCACGGTACCATAGAGTTACAACCCGGCTAGTAAGCTGGTTCTTGTTTCTTGGTGTTACAATGTTGGCTAATCCGAAATCCGCAAGCTTTAAAACTCCTTTGTTATTCACCAAAATGTTTGCGGCTTTAATGTCTCTATGCATAATCCCTCGTAAATGACAATGTTCTACACCCCATAGAAGTTGCTTCATGTAGCATTTGATCTGAACAAAACAAAAGAGTTATTAGAGAAGAAGAAAAAACAGAGTAATGTATATTATGTATATGTCTTTTCTTGCCTGTGCCTCGGTGAATTTGATGTCAGGAGATGAACATAAGCCTTCGAGATCGTGTTCCATGTAATCAAACACGAAGTACATGCTGCTTGAGTTCCGGGAGGCGATGATCCCTTCGAGTTTCATGATGTTTGGATGATCTAATCTTCTCAAAATCATGATTTCTCTTGCTATGAATCTTATGTTTTCAGTTTCGAAATTTTGAACCCGAATCTTCTTTAAAGCCATGACTCGTCCCGTCGATACCTCACAAGCCCGGAACACGTTGCTATACGTCCCTTGCCCGACCTATAAATTGGTAGGAAAATTAACTGTTGAGATCATCGATACGAATGTTTCTTGTCATCCAAGAAATGTAATGATTTATGTTTAGGATTAGGGCTTTTTTAAATACCTTCTCTCTTTTCTCGAAGTCCTCGGCGCGTAATGGGACCCAACCGTGAACGGCCTCCGGTGCGGCTGAGCTGAGCCAGGAGGGCCAACCAGCAGCCGCCTGCTCAGCCTTCACATTGCCGTGCGGCAACCCCGATCTCAGGCTGACTCCGGTCGTCTTCGATCTAGGAGCATCGTTGTCGTTATTGCGATGTTTTTTGGGAGATGAGTTGACGACACGGCGGTGAGCTGGTGGACCGGGAAGAACATGACGGTTTTGGTTGTCATGGGGGTGATTACGGTGGACGGCGGTGGTGTCTAAACGGCGGCGAACATGGCGTGGAGGATCCGTCGGAGAAGAATGCTTGGAATGGAAGCAACCCATATATAAATGATGATCAAGAGTCAGAGGAGAGTTTCCGGGTGGCGTGAGTATCGACCCGGGTCGGGTAAACGGGTCCAACGCAGGGATAACGATCCCTGCATTAGACCTTGAAGAAACGAAATTAAAGGAGTAAAAAAAACAAAAAATTAAAGGGAAAATGTTTTTGATGTAAAATAGAGAAACGAATCGTGAAAGAGATAATCACGGAGAATTATACAATCCTCCTTAAACTTTGGAAGAGAAAGAGACGAGAAGAAGAAAGAAAAACAAATCTTTTTTACTCTTTAATCTTTTTCTTAATTTGCCATTTAAATAGATTTATCTTAAATATATACACGGGAGAAAAAAATTCAAGATAAACTTTTAAAAATAAATTGCAAAGTCAATAAAAAGAAATCTATATATTTTACATTAGTGTTTTCAATCAATGTGCTTAAATACAAAAAAATAATAATTCACAATTAAAAAAGAAGAAAAAGAAAGGAGAAATAAAAAACTTATTAGTAGAAGTTTTGATTTATTTTCTTTTCTTTAGTCAAGCATTGCACTCAATTTTCATCACACACAATGTTACAAGTCAATTAGCCTTGTTCATAATCAATCACGCGAGCGACTAAACCAAATCCTAAATCAATCTCGAAATCTTCTGGTTTAAACTCAATTTATTGTGATTTTCTCTTCTTTCAACCTCAAAGGAATCGGAGATTGCCTTGAATTGTTATTGTTACCAAAACTCAAACGTTGTTGCATATTATTTCCCGACATTGATCTCATACGATGGTGGTCGGATGTTCCCACCGTCGCCGCGGCTGTGCCGTTTCTAGCGGCAGGGACGTCATGATTGTGTTTACCTTCGTAAGTTGTAATGACAGCCTTCACATCCGTTGATGCCCTCTCTACATGTTTACGTACCGTACAATTCGCCGTTGTACATTTATAATAACTCCTAATATATTACCAAAAATAAGAGACTAGACTATTAAAAAAATGATTGTGAAATAATGTACATATACAAAAATAAAAAGTATTTCTATATATAGAAATAAGTTTTATACGAATTTATACGAATATAGAAATAAGTTTTATACGAATTTAAACTATATAATATAAGTAAGTACCTTGGATGTGGATTTCCTTTGACAACTTTTTGTCCGTACTTGCGCCATCTATAGCCATCATCTAGAAGATCGACTTCACTTCTTGTCTGAACGATGACCTTTGGCTCTGTCACTGTCCGGTGAGTCGTTGACACTCCACCAATTCTTCTACATTACCAATATTAATTAACTAAATTAGTTATATATATATCACAAACTTAAATTAAGATAAATTTTAATTATTTACTTACTAGTATACTACAAATAAACGCTTGTGTAAAATATGTATAAAAATTTTCAATCATCGAGATATAACTTAGATTGAAATCTAGACTAGTGTACCTTATTTTTGAAGCCGGAAGATCTTCTTCATCGTCATCATCATCATGATCTTTACCATAACCACTATCATCACTAGATTCCATCATTAGCCCTGTACCACCAACGAAATGAACATCACCAACATCGTTAGAATCTCTGCCTCCACCACCACCGCGGCGGTTTTGAGGCCTCTCATGATCATGTTGACCTTTGTAAATGATTTGAGTGATCTGTCCATCCGAAGAACGTTCAACTTTCTTCTTAACCGGACAATTAACATTTGTGCATTTGTAATAACTCCTCGGATATTCACACCCTTTTATCGGCTTTTGTCCGTACTTCCTCCAATTATAACCATCATCCGCGGGTTTATCCACGTTCACCACGTTATAGGACCGGTTGTTATTGTTATAAGTGTTGTTCGCTTGATTAGTACTATAATGGTTTCTAGCTCTTTGATCGGCTTTGAAAGATTGTTGGCCGTGGACGGCAGAGGATGTCGATGGCGGCATATGGCGGGGAAATGTGTCTTGTAGTTGCGGTTGCGGTTGATGTTGGACAAAGCCGGTTTGAGCTGGTGACTGCTGCATTAGATATCATACTATAGATTTAATTGATACTAATATGAAAAATATCCAAAGTTGGCTTGTACTTTGTATTATTGATGTCAAGTAACAAAAATGTCTAAGAGTTTCACATTTTTAGAAGATTGAGTATGTTAGTTTTAAATTAACCATATGATATTTCACTAAGAACTATATAAATGTGTATCATGAGTTTTCTTAGTAATTTGGGTATAATTCACTATAATAGACTACATTAATAAATGTTTATATACGCCTAAAAATCGATATAAAATTGTCTTCCCCAATTTTCGTGTTGTTTTATTGCAATAAACTCAATAGTTATAATTTCTTTGTAAAGCCAAATTAAAAATAGAGTTTAGTAGTTTAGCCTTTAACTTGTGTAGTATTAACTAAGGATTAGAAATAATTAATTACCTTAGGTGGAAAGTTTATGGGAGAGGCAAGAAGACTAGAAGGGCTGAAACCAGAAGGGATTGTAAACATCGTCGAACCTCCTCCGGCCAACATCCCCGCCGTAGAACGTCCTCCGCCGGGAGATATCGACATAGCTCCGGCGAGAAGCTGAGAAAACGACGTTGTCTTTTGGTTATCCGGCGTCAAGACATCAGGGAAGTTATCAACAAACAAAGATGAGACAAAAGAAAGTGGACCAGGGCTTAGACTAAACCCATCTCCACCGCTAAAGAGATACGCCGCCGTTTCTATCGCCGGTGGTCTCTGAGGAATTGTAATCGTGGGTCTTGTTGGAGCCACTAACGTCGTCGTTCTCATTGAAGAAACATCCTCCTCCAAAGCCATTTCTCAAAAAGATAAATCCTCAAATATTTGTAATCAAATTTCTCTAGATATTGATTATGACTATGTGTATATGTCTTTATGGATATATATAGTGAGAAACAAAGAGACAAGAGTCTTATGTTTCAATGCTTTAGATCGGTTTCGTGCAGCCTTGACATTGGTGGTAGAAAGTCTACGGGCTAAAGATGGAATTTATTTTATTTATAATATTAATATTATTATTACTAATTTATTATGGTCCAATCTCTCTGTTCTCAATTTTATATTTAAGCATTTTTTTTGTAAGTTACTATTGAAAAATAATTCAACTTGTATCTTTTTGTTTAAAAGATTGATTATATTAGATAACCAAATAGATGGTGTTTAACTTGTAAAAGTCATCTTATATGCTATTGATTTTTTGCATTACATATAGTAAATTTTTTGTGGGTCAACAAAATAATAATGATGTTTACTAGACTTTTTCTTGTTATAAAGTTAGAAGTTAATTGATTATTTGAGTAAACGATATAATAAATATTTTATAGTATACTTAAACAAAGAAAATTATTCACTTGGTAGAGCTCTTTAGTATTTTTTTTTTTATAATTCGAGTTGATATATCTTCATGAGTCTTATCCATATAAACTTCTTCTTTTTTCACCTCAAACCACAATAATCATCTGAAGATGTCGACAAACTCTCTAGTCTCTAGTACTAGTTCACGATGAATTTATATTTTCATATTTTAATTTGTATAATGTTTTATTATATATATAAGGATTTTACTACAAACACAGTAAAAAGAACTCAATAAATTAAGTGGATATCATTAAAATATTTTTAAAATTGAAAATTCTATACGTCAATATCGAACATATAGAAGTTTGTTTTTTTCTTGTCGACATAGAAGTTTGTTTTTTAATTTTGCGAAGATTGCTTCATGAAACGGGCACTGCAAGCCATCCACTTCAAATAGTGACAAAATACACTTTATAGGTTAAATGAACTTACATATACAGTCAAATATTTTCACCATTATCATCTATATGCAAATTGTTTAGTGGGTGGCTCCATTGTATTGTCTATTCAAATCTATATATCTAGATAGTGTCCTAATGTTTACTGCTAAACCCTCGATGTTACGTACTTATTAGTACAATTTTGGATTAAATTAAACTACGTTAGCATTGTAGATGAACTCGATAAATGAACCAACCGGTTCGTTAAATGATGTCTTTGTTTGTATTTGCTTAGGACAAAGTTGTATTTTTTAAGTTGCCTACACTAGTGGGCTGATTTAGATTGGTTTACTAAGTAGAGGTCAGTAAAATTACAGGTGGGAATTAAATGTGACACTTGGAATAGCCAATAAGCATTAACCTTATCCTTCATGAACCAAACACAAAAAGGACCAACTTGTTTATGTTACTCATTTATGTCATGTGGGACTTAGCCTTCAACTTGTAACAATAAAATATAAGAGCTTAGCTCGACTGTGAAAAACGTTAAACGGAAGATCAAGTGACTCTTGATGCGAGACCATATAACATGTTCTGGTCTCAATTTGGCTCAAAGCCTTCTAGTCATAAAATAAAAAATATGTTCATGTATCTCCAAAATATTGTAAAATGTAAACTCGAGAGTACAATTCTACATTGTCATTGAAAATATAGTTATAGTATATGTTTTAGCAAAGTTAAAATTTATAATGTTAGGCTTAATGTTAACACAAAAATTTATAATCGCTATATATGTATAAGATATATACACTTGATTTGTTTGAGAGTTTTGTGTAGGACTAATAGATAGTTCCACTATAATCCGAGATTTTGGATGGACAAATTAATTATAACAGGGATCCGTTTGATTTCGAAAATCGTATCTCTTTTGATATTAAATGGCAAAAATGAATTATAACGTAATTTTGGGAATATTCCGGCAACGATTTGAACTTTCTTATTATATATTTTCAGGTTTGTTGATACAAAACATAACATGTCTGCGTTGCATGTTCTTGAGAGTGTGATAAGTGATTAAAGGAATCAACATAACCTATACTTAATTGATATTTTTATACAATTAGTATTATTACTGAATTGACACCTAAGAGACAGCCTATTGATACCTCATAAATTACGTAAATTATCGGATCCATTTTCTTAATCATATCTCCTTTTATATGGAGTTATGAACGCTACAAATAAGGAAGTAATTAAGTAAATTGTAAAACTTTCTGAAATTAAATAAGATATATATTGAGGCCTACCAAAAAACATTAACAAAAGGTTTGGGAGATTATACACTTTATTACAATGGAAATATCATAAAATAATGTTTAAGATAGCTAATGTTATGCTTTTTTCATCAATTTTATAACATTTTCTTGTTTGGTAAAATTCAACTATATAAACCACATACATATATAGAGTGAACAAAAGGATCTTATGACCAAAAAATCCATTGAAGAGTTGTTTGTTTTGTCGTGACGTGTGGTTGACTTTTGGTGAAGGGTCAAGCAATTATTTAACAGTTAAATTCGTTATTTTAGACCCTTTACATAGTCGAAAATCCCAAAACCACACGAACAAAATCATTTAAAATTGATAGTGAATTTTTTTAAAGGGTTTGAACGAAAAATTAAACATCTTCAAATCTCGTGGTCAAATTAGATTACAATCACGTCATTTTCGATGTGATGAGCTAGTGATATAAATTAATCTGCCAGCTTTAGTCATACTAAATAAACTAAAATAGTCTTGATGGTTGTTTAAAAAAAAATTGTTTCCTGGTTTTTTGAAGATATTTTAATTTAATAAAAAAGGATCTAGGGTTTTGATAGGTTTAGGAGAACTAATCATGGTGTCCACTGTTTGAGGTAAGTGATTAAATTAAACCCTAATCAAGGTTGTAGCAAGTTCATCTTGATATTATAATTTTGGATTTATATGTACATTAATAGTTTAAAACAAATAATTTAACTAAACATGTATATAATTATAAAACCATATATTTCTTCAAAAGAGACTTGAATCATTTTTCAAGGAAGATAAAAAATGTTGCATGTACTGTTTATTTTTTTATTCTTTTTTGATAGTTCGGGTGTCTTGCTCCTCATCGAGATGAGTCCAAACTAGTCGGTAGGTGTTCAAGGAATCAGCGGTCCAGCCTGACACACATGAAACACGCGATCACATAAGAACAGCTCCAAATCGTCGTTCTCGGGGCACTGAGGACCGCATGTGAAAATCTCAATGGCCGCGATTCGAAGTACCGCAACTCACAGTCGCGAGCCCTTTACCACCAAACCGTCATACTGTTTATTTTCTGTAAAACAAATTCAATATAATGTCTTACGAATTCACCATATGTTTCATACAAGTTGGCCTATGATCTAGATCATTATTTAATTGAAACCTAAAATAATCGGTATTCCTTACATGTTAAAACATAAAATACAATGTCTACTGGATTCACAATATATGTTTCTACATCATCATTTTCTAACTATCAATATAAATGGATATTAATCTAGATCGCATAAATAGTGTGACCTTAATCTTATGCATACAAAACTCAACCAAACATTTCGAAGGAAAAAAAATACGGCACCAAAAAAAAGCAAGTGGAGTAGTATATAGAATGCATAAGACTCGAAGATGAACGTGTTCCCAAACATCCTTTTGTCTTTGTTTGATGTCGTGTATCGATGCGACCAACTTGCAAGTTATTATATCACCTACAATACAAAACATCAATCATTGAAACATTAATAGGTTTGTTCAAATAATATATACTTATTTTCTCATTCAGCATATACATTTCTGTAAACAAAAAAAAAGAATTAACTCCTCAAATATGCAAATGTGTTATCGAGCAAAAAAAAAAGGAAAAAAAACAGTGAAAGTAACTCATAATCCAAGTCAAATATGTTCATTTTCACACTAATCACAAAAAAAGCAAAAAAAAAATGTTTAGTTTTCCACAAGCATAAATTAAAATTCACAAGTCTTCAGAATATTGTCGGTAACATTGGCCAAATTCATCTATATTTTGATTTATTGACTCTGGAAAAGAAGCATTATATCACTAACGATCATACGTAATATATAATGTTTGACGTTTTGCATATAAAATATAGTGACAATTACCATTTAATGGTTTACAAACTCAATAACTTACAAATCAAAGCCCAAACCATAGGCCCAATAAAGTTTTTTTAAACTTTTGTATTACTTTTTCAACAATTGATTTTTTCCCCCCCACAAAAGCAAAAGCATGAACAATCCCCCAAGGCACAGAACAACCCCACAATGACATAAGATCCAAAGAAACCAAACATACAAAGAGTAATCTAAACCGAATAAAGATTTCGCCAATCAAAACCGCAGTACCGCATCCCACATTGTCCCGATTAATGCGAAAACAGCTACCGGAATAACAAACTGATGAGCAAAACCCGAGACAGCAAAGGCGGCTCTTTCTGCACTGCTCTTGATAGGAGCTGAAGCTGGTGGAGGAGGCGGTTTCTCAACCGAAACAGCGAGCTTCATACCACCGTAACATCCACCACCACTACCGCTTATGAGATAGTAGTTTCTAGTCACATTGAGATGAACAAAGTCTCTTCCAGCTCCACGGCTCCAATTAGCAATCGGATTTTCGGAATTGCAGCTTGCGTAGTTAGTCTCGTTCACTTCTATAACGTTGTATTGGTTTCTCTCGTACACAAAATCTAAGAGAATAAACCAACACAAACAGAGACACACAACACAAGAAGAGAAACTATATAAGTTAACAACATTCATGAATTGAGGAGATAAACATTTGATCTTTCTTAGAAGATTTAGTGCCTAATTAGTGTTTTGTAAAAAGTCTAAGATCGAAACTGAAGATTCGAAATTTAAAAACTTCAACTTTAACAAATAGGAACAGAGAAGAATCTAAATCTAGTGGTTCTTTTTCAGACAAACCCATCATTGTGTTCGAACAAGATCTTATAAAAAGTTTCAAAATTTTGAAAATTCTCAAAGTGTTTTCAGATTATAAGCGAAACCCATTTGCCACAGGATCTAAATCATCGAATCTTGAGTGTGAATAAGAATCAATTTCCAGAGAGAGAGAGAGAGAGAGAGAAAATACAGAGCCAATCGTCGAGGTAGAAATGTTTGTCTTGAGCCCAAATGGTATAATTGACATTAGGATTCCAGAATTTGTTATCACCCACCGTCCATTTCTTCGCCGTCACCGTCTCCGTCGCCAGAAAAGCAAACACCACCACCGTAGCCAACAGAGCAAGTCTCGCCATGGATCACTATAGAGAAAAAAAGCTCAGAGCTTTATGACTCTTTGTCTATCTCTCTCGAGAAAATAGCAGATTTTGAGGAATGGGTTTTGAATGAGTGTTGAGTCAAGAACAAAAATCTCTAATTTTCCGGGAAAAGATCTCTCTAGATCCGTAATTTATTGAAATTTTAATCACTTTTAAGTTTTAGTTTACCTCGAATTTGACGAAAAGTACAACAAGATCATTAAAAAGTCGCGTAATGTAATAATTAAGGGAATTTAGTTTGTAATATTTCTTTTCTTTTCTCTCAATCTTACTATATAATTAAATTGGGCTTGGCCCACATTACATAAAAAAAGTCAATATTTAAATTTTTTTTACAACTTAAAAAAAAACATTTTTAAACTAAGATTAATAACCAGAGAGATAGGAGAGTATCAAAACGAATTATATTAATTATATAATCATCTGATTATATATATATATATATGTTAGGCTCTTAGGGTTTTAATTCTCTAGAGCTTTGGAGGTCAGTGATGATCCGAATCAAGAAGAAAGCTAAAGCTAATCGGCCTAAACAACAAGTAGATGATGAAGAAAGTCTAGTGATTACAAACTGGTTAGAGCTTTGTCCTGATTTGTTGCGATGTATATTCAAACGATTGAGTTTCACATCTCTGAATCGATCTAAATCAGTATGTTCCTTGTGGCACACTGCATCAATAGATTGTGTTCCTTACCAGAATCAAATACCATGGTTGATTCTCTTCCCTTGTAAAAACAACAACACTAGTACTAGTACTAGTTGTGTGTTTTTCATCCCAGAGGATAGAGAAAGAGTTTACTACACGAGCCGAGATCTCGGTGTTGATTTTGTCGAAAGTCATTGTCTAATGACTTGTGGTAGCTGGCTCTTGATGCATAACAACCATCTTCTTCGAGATCTCTACATTCTCAATCCTTTAACAGGCGAGAGGATTGATCTACCCGAAACAAATCATCTTAAAGCAAGCTTTTCTAACAAGCCAAATTGTTTTTGGATAGACAACAAAACAAAGGATTATCTAGTTGTGATGCCTAGCGTGTTTACCAAGAAAGGTAGTAACAAGTGGCTTGAGTTTCCCATCTACAATCGGTATGGAAGAATTGTCTACAGTCACAAGATTCAAAAGCTTTACATCTTTGAGGGCAACAACCGTCTCAAGATTTTGGATTTCTCAGGAGATAAACCAATCAAAGAAGGGTTTCTTGATTGTTTTTGGTTCAATCATTATGATTTTCCTTCATGGATTGATGAAGATGGTGAAGAACTCTACTGGAAAATGTTACTTGAGCACGAGGCACGCCTCGCAGTCACAGTATCAGGAGATGTTTTATTAGTATCATGTATAGTGCTTCGCAGCAAAACATGGCATTTTCGGATATACAAGACAAACCACATGAAACGCAGGTTGGTGAAAGTCAAATCTTTGGGAGATGAAGCATTGATCTATGACATGGGTCTCACTGTTGTTGCCAAAGACATCCCAGGGATCAAGAGAAACTCAATCTATTTCAGTGGACTTGGTCGCGGTGTCAGGGATGATCCTGATTATATATTTGTCTTTGATCTCACCACCAACAAGATGGAACCTTTGCCACAATGTGTCTTCTCATCCATAAGCTTCTCCGATGCTAGATGGTTCTTCCCTTAGTAGTGTCTTGCTCCATGGTTATCTAGTAAGAAACACAGCTGAAGCAAAGTCTCCTTGATTCTTTCAAGTAGCAACAAGTAGACAACAGATTTGATTTATACCGTTCTTTTTTCCAAAAAAATGGTCCAACACTCTTTAATTTCTCCTTGAGTATCCATAAACATGTCTTGTTCTTATAACAGATTTCAAGAATTTGGAATCTAAAAGAATCTCAAAAAAGGGTAACATTCTATTTTTACAGAAGAATGAATCTTTCTCTCTCTCTGTTCTCTCTTTCTCAGGTAGCTCTGCAACCGGTTTCTAATTTACCAGCTAAAAGCATGCATAGTTCTGCAGAATCCGCGGCATCTAAGCTTACTGTATGCTATTCCAAGATATGACAATTCTTGATGAAATCATTTGAGTAGTTAACATATTTTGTCCAGAATGGCCTGAGATGCTCGAAACCTATCTCGAGCCACGGCTTTGACTGGCCATTGTAGTGAATCACTGCAGCTTTCTTCACATTTTCTAAGTTGGTCTTGCTCTGATAACCTAATCCAAGCATATGCCACGATGGATCTATTGCCTGAACATGACCTTTAAACGCAATTAGAGCTGGAGGCAATGTCCCAAGTTTCCACATTGTAAGATTCGACTTCAGATTCTGCACATTAAACATCAAAACCAGGAAGCTAATTCAAGGATTTGTCGATTTCCAAATCATCAAAAAACTAAAAAACATTGCAGGCTTCTCTAATATCTTTACCTCTTTGAGCCAAGAATGATAAGTTTCTCTAATATTTGTCTTCCTCCAAGTCCGCAGATCGAATATATTCATTCCATAAGCCCAAGCACATTCTTCAGGATCCAAATGCTTTGCGATGAGTGGGTGAGAGAAATTGAAGTAGTTCCTAAGACGCTTTGACATAACCCACTCGTCTTCTCCTCGACAAGTCTCCACAGCTCCATTAACCTTCCCATTGAGATCAATATCCCAAAGCGGAGATAGATCTCGCTGAATTACTATATCATCATCTAAGAACACAACCTTATCCAAGCTCGGAAAAAGCTGTTCAAAAAGGTGGAGCAAACAAGCATTACATTCATACTCTGGTAGATATATTCTAAGGTGAAAATGGAGAAATATTGAAACTGAAAGAACATAAATTTTTACCTCCGGTAGATATATTCTAAGATGGTTGAGCAAAGATATGTATTTAGGACTTCTTGATTGCAATTTTGAAGCGAATGTTCGAGGAGTTGTTTCGCTAAGGTTTGCACCAGCGATATGATTTCCATGGTAATAATTTCTGATAGCATTATGGCTTTCCACAGCTTCGAGAACCGGAACATTCTCTCTTGTTAACCAGTCAAACTGATGAACACTTTTGACTTCAACGATCGCAGGAGCTACGGAGTTAAGCGCAAACCAAGAATGCATACCCGCATAGGTTTTCTTGTCTGTGATAACATGGAAGACGATTTTCTCGGGTTTAGAAGATGACTGAACAGTAGATGAGACCACAACCGATGCAGCCAAGATATTGTCTGTAGCTAGAACAAAATGGTGGTAAGCATTGTCTGAGAGAACAGGGAGAAACTCAGGGGAAGGAAGCTGTCTCCGAGCATGAGCATTGGAGGAGTATTCATCGGTTAGTCTTAAAGAGAGACAGTGAATTCCTTTAGGAATCGAACTTGCTGCAAAGTGTTTGTTCATAAGTTCCGCAAACTTAGACTCCCTAATATCCCTCTCAAACTTCTCCATCTGTCCAATAAATAACACTCAAATCACATAAACATTTTCAGATGACAAATCTACAATTCAACAACTCAAATTAGAGAATGTACCATAGCTCGAAGCACGAGGGAAAACGTTCTGGCATCGTAGTGGTTGTTCTTCATATCCGAAACAAGTTGGCTAAAAGAATCTGGAAGCTTTAAACCATCTGGAATCTCTTGAGTGCTAACTTCATTTAGAATTTTGTAAAAGTCTCTAACTAGTCTCTGAAACATGAGAAGAAAGGATCCAACTTAACAAATGATACATACAAATCAATCTTGTAGCTTTCTCACATTATGAAAATGAAAGCAATCACTCACCTCTGAATCATCTCTCCTACCAAGAAGACGTGGTCCTAACCTCCTCCCTAAACAATCTGAAGCAAAACACCAAACTCAAGATCCGAAACAGAACCAATACAGATCAAGAAACAAGATCCGTTTGTCTATATACAGAAGCTTACCAATGGAGGAGCACTTGTTGACGCCTTCAAGGGTAACAACAGCGGTTAAGATGAAGACAAAAGGCAACAAGAAAGCAAGGATTAAGATAGTGTGAAAGAGAGTTCTGTAAGAAACGTGACGAGCTGCGACTTTGATCTTCATCAAATCAGTAAACTCATTGTTACTCGAAATCGTGATGCTTCTCATGCTAGGCGAAATGTGAAGCTGCATCCTTTGAACGTAATCAGATCAACCGAATCAAACAACATCACCTCCCAACGCGATTCTCGATCTACCCTTTTGGGTACTTCCCAAATCAAACGATGTTCGATTCGTATTCGCTCTTTGTGGTCTTCTCGCAGACAGCATTTAGCTTTCCGACCAAACCCAGAAATGATCCAAATTCTTCTCTCTCAAAGTTTTGATTTTTAGCGAATTCGATACGAGAATCGAAATGGGTTTTCGAGTTTACGAGCTGAAAGAGAATTACAGAGTTCTGAATCTCACGGATCAAAGACAAATCAATGAGCTTTGTTTAAAGAAGAAGACAAAGAAATTGAGAGAAGAAAAATCAAGCCTTTTTTTTTCTCCGAGTGATGTTCGACGGTGGATCTTAAAAAAAATTAATACGTCAATATCCAAATTTATTTTTTAAAGGAAAAAAAAAAGAAACGTAATTAATTTGAGATCTCGATTATAAATGGATTAAAAGATTTAATTAGATTTATTACCAATGATAAAACTGTGGTTGTGAGGAGATTGATGTCTTAACCTTGAGTTTAGGATTTTTTCTTTATAAAGCTAATTTTAGGTTTCTTCCTACTTTTATGCCTCAAACATTAATTTTGCACTTTTCTTCATCCTTTCTCTTGATTATTTTTTGTTTAATCATTTATTTTTCGTTGAAAATTTAACATTTAGTTTTGATTTTATAAAATTTGACGATTTAAAAAAATATGACAATTATATTTTTCTTTCTTTCTCCAATTAAAGACAATAGACAACTCCCTAAGTCCTTATCTCGTTTCTGCATTTTTTCAATTATTATGCCATTTTCACTATTCACATGAAAGTGAAATACTTATAAATTATACGTGAGAATTTTCGGAATTTCCATTGATTTAATTTAATAAAGTTGGAATTAAAAGAATCTTCTTTATATTTCTAAGCACTAGTTCTAATATGGAAATAAGTAGCCGGAAAAGAAGAAGAAAAGTATATAGTATATGATTAGAAAAGTCTTATTTATTTCACATTGTCAATTTTTGAAAATAAATAATAAGTTTCCGTAGTCATTCAACATACGCAAAATAGGTTTTAAGTATTTCATAAAAATTCTCACCCAAAAAGTATTTTATCTCATTTATATTGAACATTCACACAAACTATTTGTATATTATATACATATATATATATATATATATGTTGTAACTCAATAATTTTGACTAGTGATTTTCGTCACTTTTCTGACGAATTTTTCAGCAAGGTCGATGATCGGAATCACCGGATTTTGGTTGCATTGGAAAACTTGTCATGTATACTATAACTTTCAATACTCATATGTCAAAATTGGAGTAATATTGAATGAAAAATGGAAGCTCAAAATGTGTTGTTTAAACACATGTATTAATCAAAGTCCTATAATAGAAATGGAATGTGTTTCTGCATATATATATATATATATATATATATATAGGAATATTTCTTCCATGTTCCAAAGTGTTTACCAAGGGTATAGAGAGTGGATGGGACCGCGCGCGCGCACGGCTCGACCGGCCGGACATCGGCGCGCGGACGCGCGGGAAGCTGGTTCGGTGGGTGACTGATGGGCTTGGCTTATTCCTAATGTGGCCCAAGTCCATTTCGCAGCCAGCATCTGCAGACACTTTGGTTCAGTCTACACTGATGCGTTGGTTCGATGGTCGCAACACTTCACTCACACCATTTCGTCCCTATATAAACACAAAATCTCCTACGTTTTCTTTTGTCTTGA
This sequence comes from Anastatica hierochuntica, assembly GCA_900406275.1. Lineage (NCBI taxonomy): Eukaryota > Viridiplantae > Streptophyta > Magnoliopsida > Brassicales > Brassicaceae > Anastatica > Anastatica hierochuntica. The sequence continues at coordinate 35,637 of OVAN01000258.1, read as the reverse complement.
AAGCATCGTAAGAGCTTCAGATTCGACATGCTTCGTGCAAGAGTAAAACTTCGCGAAGACGTTCACAGTTGTATCCTGGGATTTTGAATCGCGGAAAGCCGTCTTACTACAGACGATTTAAAGAATTAAAGAAAGAGTTAACAACTCGACTTCGTGTTTTCCTCATTCGGTAACGTTTTACTTTTCGTTTTAACTCTATCCGGTTTTACCGTCCCTACAATATATTATGTGTGTATATTAGTATATATCATTGGAATGTAAAGACCAACCGACACTATATGAAACTCAATAATTTTCTTAATTTGAAAATGGAACATGGAAATTTAAATGAAAATTTAACATTTGAATATCAAAGTATTTTAACTAGTAAAAAGTTTATATAATAAAATACTTGAAAAGCTTAAAAATTTGATACCAAAATTACAACGTCGTTAGTAGTAATAATAACAAAAAAAACATTATAACTCTTTTTATAACCAACAGAAAAAGAAGACACAAGAAGACATTATTTGAGAACAAAGCAAAGAAGAAACATAGACATTATTTAGAATAGGCAAAAGAAGCTAAGCAAGAGCAGGCATGTCCTTGAGCCACTGGTCTAATGGCTTACCAATAGAGTAAACAATAAACCCAATCTTCCTTAGCTTCTCTGCATCTACAACGTTTCTACCATCAAACACAAACGCTGGTTTCTGCATATTCTCAAAGATCTTCTCATAGTCAAGCGTCTTAAACTCATCCCACTCTGTTAAAATGCATATTCCGTGAGCGTCTTTAGTAGCAGCGTAAGCGTCCCAAGCCACCGAGACTTGTTTCACAGTGGTTGGACTCATGGGTTGAAGGTGAAGTGGATGGTCCCAGTCGAATTTGTTCATTGTTAAGTCTCTTTGGATTTGTTCTTCAGTGACTTGTGGGTCATATATGCTGATTCTAGCCTTGTCTCCTAACAAACCTTTGCAGACATCAATGGCCGGAGTCTCTCTGGTGTCGCCCGTGTCTTTCTTGAAAGCAAATCCGAGGACGGCAATCTTTTTGTTTGAAACTGTGTTGAACATTGAGGAGACAATGCGGTTTACAAATCGGGTTTTCTGGTAGTCGTTGATCTTGATGACTTGTTTCCAATACTCTGCTACTTCGGGCAGGCCGTTGCATTCGCATATGTAGACTAAGTTGAGGATATCTTTCTGGAAACAGGATCCACCGAATCCTACACTCGAGTTCAAGAACTTGGGACCGATTCTTGAGTCTTTACCGACAGCATAGGAGACTTCAGTGACATTAGCACCAGTGGCTTCACAGAGAGCAGACATTGCATTCACCGAAGAGATTCTTTGTGCTAAGAATGCGTTTGCAGCGAGCTTAGTGAGCTCAGCAGACCAGAGATTAGTGGTCAGGATTCGTTCCTCGGGAACCCACTGAGCATAAACATCTTTCAAGGCTTTCACAGCTTTAAATCCTTCAGGTGTTTCACGGCCACCGATCAAAACACGGTCAGGATTGAAAAGATCATCAATAGCTGTTCCTTCAGCAAGGAACTCAGGGTTAGAGAGGATCTGAAACTTGATCCCTTTACTATTGTGCATCAAGATCTTCTCAATGGCTTCAGCGGTTTTAACAGGAACAGTCGATTTCTCAACAACAATCTTATCAGAAACCGAAACATCAGCGATCATCCTAGCTGCGCTTTCCCAATAAGTCAAGTCTGCAGCTTTACCCGCACCAAGACCACGAGTCTTGGTCGGGGTATTGACAGAGACAAAGACAATATCAGCTTCTCTCACATGTTTCTCAACATCAGTGCTAAAGAAAAGGTTCTTGCCACGGCATTGCTTAACAACATCGTCGAGACCCGGCTCATAGATAGGAAGCTGATCACTGTTCCAAGCAGTGATCCTTGGCACAGAGATATCAACAACAGCAACCTCAACGGATGGGCATTTCAATGCAATGACGGCCATTGTTGGACCACCAACATATCCAGCTCCTATGCAACAGATCTTCACCATTTTTATGAAAAAACTAACCTGGAAAAATTCATCAAAAGACCATTTTAAAAACGTTGAAACAGAGCTAAAGTTCAGATCTTTCACCTCAGGATCTCAGATCGGCGATTTAAAGACAAGAAAAAAGAAGCTTTAAGCATTCAAAGGAGAACCCATTATCGCAAGGATCAAAACTTTAGTGAATTTCAGTCAGATCCGAGCATGGTAAGAAATTGAAAATGCACAATTCATGTAAAACCCAAATCGAGAATTCATCATGATCATACCCACGAGTAAATTCAAATAGAGATTCACTGAAAGTTTCCAAAATCTCAGATCAAAATCTCTCTGCGCAAATCGGGATCGCGAAAACAAACACACGGGAATTTAAAACAGAGATCGAAATCGACGAAAGGTAGAAACTTTAATGGAGAATATAGAATTACGAGAGAGAAAAAGCAACAAACACGAAGAAGACGATGAAGATTCGTACCTTATGAAGAAGAAGAAGAAGAGCTAAGAACGTAAGTAAACCTCAGTGTTTAATTTTGCAAATGGCGATGACGGTGGTGATGAATCACTCAGAAATGAGAAACCAAAGTTTATATAGTTAATGAGATTCCGAAAATGCCCCTTACGCTGTCAATAATAATAACGCGCTAACTTATAAAAAACAAAGTTTATTACTTTTTGTGAGTTGTATTTAATTAATAATCAATTAAAAACCAAACTTTTTTCAGTTAAAGTTAATTTTTATTAAGAAATTTAAAAAAAAATTTTGTAGGGTTCACGAAATTTGGCAGGCTAACACAAGTATTACTCGCCTAACAATTTATTTTAATTTTACTGCACTACCACAATAAATACGTATATGTTTTAAAATAATACTACCATATAACCGTATATTTAATAACGTTTTTGTAGTAATAAAGTACATGTTTAAATTTGGAAATATAACTAAACAAATTGGTATTTTATTTGCTAATTCAGTTTGCAAAACTACATTTGTAATTAAATAATAAATATGTGTATGGTATACTCTACAAAGACAAAGCTTGAGCACGAAGATGCTTCAAGATTCAGTCACGTTTTTTAATCCTTTTTTTCGATTTTACGTGCTTCTGAAGATATATATTTATTTGTGTTAAATAAAATGTGTTTGGTTGAGAATAAAACAAAACCGACGTCGTTTAGTATAAGCTTTGAATTATCGATTTGGATTTGGGCTAATCAAAAGAATTTCAAATTAAACCAATTAATTGCAGTATATAAGAGTAAACCGTTACAAGTCAAACCTCCCAAATAAGCAGAAGATGGAAGAAGAAGCAGATAAAAGTCACTTCACCTAAGCCATTCAAACTCAGAACTGAGGTATGAGTTTCCTATATTAAACTTAAGAAAGTATAAACCTGAGGTAAAGAGCATCACTTGCCTTTTATTAACATCAAGTAAAATCATTGCTTGTTCAACTTCCTGAAGAAAGAAACATAAGCAAATGATATTATATCTTTAAGAAAACATCTTCTGCACAAGGTTAGTTAAATGTGCCAATGTTGGCTGTTTCACTGTCTCGTTAAACCTCAAGTGAAAGATATCACAATGCCACTAGACTTAAAGCGGAATTTGATTACCAGGTGAAATGTTTGCTTCCATCCTTATTTACAGGTTGAGACATTACCTTATCCACTAGTTGAGAATTCTGCTTGCTTCAGATCTTCAAGGTTCAACTGCAATTCGACCAGCAACTTGGTCCAAATCTCTTTGGCCGCTGGATGTGATTCTTCTTCCTCTGGAATAAACAAAACAAAACATATTGTCACTATTAAACATCTTGCTCAGATATCCCAAGAGAAAGGTTTTGTGTTTGCAGGAAATGCTAGCTGTTATTACCCTTTGGTGTCAAGCTCAACAACGTTCATTGTCTCCAACTGTTGAAGGATGTGACGGGCAATACCACCGCTGCTTTTGCAGAAGTGTGGTGGCCGACTACCGTTTCTCTTGCTGCCACCATAGATTCTGCGGAAAGCACCAACGCCTAGACCTCCCCTTAGGTAAACCTTCCTGGCCATAGATGCTGCATAGGAAGAGGTCATTTGTCACAAGACTTTATATGAGTTCAGAAAAAGAGAAAGAACAAAGGGCAACAAGATCATACCAGCTCTGATGTAATACCAATCTGGATCATATGGGGCAAGCTCCTTCAACTTACCAGTCTTCACAATGTCTGTCCATGTCGGAAGCTCAATCTGACACAATCCATTGACATTAAGTTATTGTCTGAAGGAAAACTCGATATGCATATCATAGACAGTTCATTTCTAAATAACTGATAGCATTTGGTTTAATTCAATAACCAACCACTAATAGTGAACGAAAAGATACCAATTTCAATCTATTTTCAGACATTACAATCTCATACAAATTCTCCCAATATGCAAAACCTCAACACAAACTAATGCTTCAGATGATTGAAACACTAAGAGATAAAAAAAAAAGTTAACAGTCACCTGCATTGAGCTGCAATCTTCCCTTTACCCATTTTAAGATCATTCCTCACTACCAAAACCTACACAAACAACAACAAAGAGCAACTTCTTCATATCGAGTTCTTGAGTCTCAGAGAGAGGGAAAATACTTATGAGCAAGCCTAAACAAACCATTTTGAACTTCTTGCGAAAGTCGGTGAATTTCTCAATCTCAAGAGGATCCTTGGACATAATCTTCTTATTACTACTGGATTCTGCGTTTACGGCGACAGATTTGGTGGAGGAGCCAAAGATGCGGCGAGATTGTCTTAGAGTGCTAATGTAATAACCAATCGCAGCTCCAAGAAGTAAAGCACTAAACCACATCAAATCAATCATCCTTCAAAGGGGGAAAAAAACAAGAACAAGACTTTACATTAACTCAAAACAAAGTTGAAATCAAGATACTAAGGAAACCCACAAAAGCATCGAATCCATTGAACGATAAAGCTTCTTCCTTTTTTAAAGATTGCTTGAGAGCAAAAGTTTTTTTCGATTCTGGGTTTCACTGAAATGGTGATTTTTAGAGAACAAGCAAACTAATAACTTACGAGAGACGTGAATCACTTTATTGAATCAGAGATTTTATCATTCATTACCTTAATCTTCCCGACGGAGGTGGAGAAATACGGCGGCGGCTGAGTAGTCTTTTTCTCTTAGCTCTTGAAAATGTAGACGATAAGCCTTAACGAAGTCATGAGGTGAGACGTCTTTCACAGCTTTACCAGTCGCCATAGCTTAAAGCAATCAACAGACTAAGAAGAAAGAGATCACGAAGTAGCCAGATCGCCGGAGAAAGAGAAAGGTATTAGGGATTCAGAGAGAAACTTAGATTTGCAAAAGAAAAATCAAAAAAAAAAAAAA